>BQNB010023753.1:0-61469 GCA_026074375.1 Tanacetum coccineum | reverse complement strand
TTCGAACCGCAAAAGCTCTAATTGATTTGTACGAAGAAAAATTGACTTTAAGAGTAGGAAAGGATGAACTTGTTTACTATGCCGATAAATCTGAGAAAAACAAAGAAAAGAATTTTGTTCATGCCATTTCTATCATCGATTTTTCAAAAGATGATCTGTTTAGTGGCAGTACCACTAATACTCCTCCTCCTAGTTCTTCTCCGATGAAGACTAGTGATAATTTTGAGAAGTTCACCGATGAACTTGCTCCTCTGGATTCGTTACCACCGGGTAATGGTGATTCAACTTTTAAGAAAGACTTGCATGAAGTAAATTTTCAAATTTACTCAAATACTCTTTTCGAATTCGATGATGATTTCAAATCTAGCAATGTGAACCCTCTCTTTGAAGAGAACGATAAGGATGCCGAGATTAAGTCTTCTTCTTCCTTTGCACTTACTTCACCGGAAGAAAGTGAATTTGAAGCTTATCTTGAAAGAGATTCAATTTCACCAGGAATTGATCTTACCCTCCCTCCCACCTTTGAAGTTTCAAGTAGCAATCCTACTTCCCCTACTCTCACCGGAGAGAAGGTTTGTTCATGGAAAACGCCGATGTTTTTCTCGTTGGTTAGATTTGTGTGGAAAATGATGACTCAAATTGCGATAAGGAAAAAGATAATTTGTCTCTTGGCAACGTTCTTAAATAAGAAACCAAAACCTCTTTCTCGTCCTCAAGAAGTTGAAGAAATCAAGGAAAAAGAAGATGAAATTTCAAGTGATGTTCCAATCGATACCATTGTCATGCCAATTCAAATCACTTTTGATAATCCAATTGATTTTAATGATCATTTTTCCAAACCAAAGGACTTGAAAAAGGACTTACCCATTTCATTTGACTCTACCACCACAAGTATTTTACCACATCCTTCTTTAGATTCCGACTCGCCTTTCACTGCGGAGTTGTCGGCTAGTGTTACCTTGAATTCTCTCGGAAACGAGGACAAAGTATTCAAACCAGGTATACTAGTTTATCATGCCATTCATGATAAAAATCTTATAACATTAAAGGAGAAGTTAAAAGAGAACATTTCCTCCGGGACTCTTTTAGCTTTCAAAAAACCATCATTTCTTCTACCTCCGGCAGAACCACCCAATGAATGTTTGAAGAATGCTGTGCTTAATTTCTACCAAAGTAAGAAGACGTTTCCTCTAAATGTTGAAGATGTCAATTCCTTTGCATTTATCATTTGGAATTTTCTTCCATTCTTCACTTACAATAAGGAATTTCCTTTCATTTTTTCCTATAGAAGTGAGAATTTTATTTTTGATCCCGGAATCCTCACAATCCAGTGGCAGTTTCAATGAACGTTTCTATTTGCTCTCCCTAAGGACAACTAAATTCAGGGATCGAGTCGAGCTTGCGACTCGGTAATCAAAAACAAAGCCGCTTCGTGGGAGTTCACCCCATGCTTATCCTTTTCTTTCTATTTTATTTTCTAACCTCTAATGTGTTGTGATGTTGAGGGGCCCATCCTCTTCGTTTCTCGTTGTTTGTTGTCTGTGTTGTGATTTGGCAGGATTAACCCAACATTTCAAGAATCCTCTCGTGTCCGGTTGATTTATCCCGTTCTATTTGAGCTTTTCATCCTTTATGTGAAATTAGTTTGGGGAGATCCGATATCCATATCCTTTCGTCTTATCGATTAACGTTTATCTTTGCATAATTCATAAACGGCTTAGATTTTCATAGAGACCCGACTTTAAACATTGAGGACAATGTTTCGTTTTAGTTTGGGGAAGGGAATCTATCGATTTGATGTTGCTTGCTTATTGTTTTGTTCTCACGTACCCGTTTTCCTACAAAAATAGCAAAAATTTTAAATTTTTAGTCATAAAAAAATGTTAAGACAAAAATGTAGGTTTTCCGTTGGTAAGAATAAGAAGTAATTTTTGACCCGATCGAACGTGTAGAGTTCTAGCTTTCTCCTTTAACAATTAATGATGATAGTTTGTGCTAGTCTCATGTAGACTTTAAACATGCTAGACTTGAATCATTAGTAAATGAAGACTTGTGCTAATCTCAAGTAGATTTTAAATATGCCGAGTTGGATTTTATATAGGCTAAGTTTTCGCGAGTCTCTTTCTTAGAGATTTTAAATTGCGAAGAATAAGAAATGATAGTGTTATTTATAAGTCATGACATTAAACGTAGAATAGTTGGTTTTCTTTCAAGCTCATATGTATTAATTGTGGCTTTTTCTCCCATTAGCTTGTTTCACCTTTATATATAAATGTTTAATAAATAGAGTTGTATGGTTTTTTGGTTAATAATTAGCTAATAGAAGTTTTCTTTAGTTCCTTTGTGATTAGGATGAGTACACATCAGGAATACTTAATTTGGCATATTATATGTATCATATAAAGAAATATTTTGCTTATTCCTTAAAGAGCCTTAGGGTATATGGGATAAGTAGAATTCAATAATAATCCGAGACTGATAAAAGTTTGTTGTATCTTGCCGGCTCACAACCGATGTTACAGCCTTCTAAAAGGTCGAGGAAGTTACCGAAGTTGAAATATGTTTGCTACATCTTGTCGGAGGCGTAGCCGATGTTGTAGCCTTCTAAAGGACTGAGGTATAATAATGTTGCTTAATTTTTGTCTTACTTTGTGCCTTAAAGAGCCTAAGGGTATATGGTGCAAATAAGATTGGTCCATTCATGTCTTAAAGAGCCTTCGTGGTTTATGATCAGGATGGTGCCTTGCTTAAGTAGCCTAATAAAAGCCAAATTTTGGTTGCCTCGATGTGGACTTTAATCTTGATGGACATTTGATCTTTTGAAAAGGGCTAGGAGCTAATTATTGCGTTCTTAACCGTTACGCTTTATTTTTGGAATTAATAAGTATCGAAACAAGTCTTAAAGAGCCTTCGGGTATATGACTTAAGTAAAATCTTGAGATACAAAAGTAGGATTTACGGGAGGAAAAGTAAGTACACAATTAATATTTATGAGTAGTGTTAGTGTCATGACTTGTAATTGACAATGATCTTGTTTTTAAGCTTAGCATGGGAAAAGTGAAAAATCGGGGATGATGAAGTTATCTTTTAGACACTTAATTGTGCTTTTTGTTCTATGATCCTAAAAGTTACCAATGAGGTAATGAAAACAATACATTATGTCAACACAAATAAATTGTAGTTAGGTAGTTAATTATCAAGAAAAATCATAAAAAGAGAAAAATCTTAGAAAATGGGAAATCGGGTGTTTTATAACTTGTGATCTCTTAACTCTCTCAACAAAAATCTTTGCTACTTTTCAAAGGTTTAGTTTGGGGAATTTTTGAGGTATTTGGTTATAAGGCATGTGATATTGCGTGAGGACACACAATCGTTTAGTTTGGGGAATTTTGATAAGTGTAGAATACACATATCCGTTTGTACCTAAAATAACCCAATTAAACCTAAAACATACCAAAAATGGCAAAAATATGCTTGTATTTGTGTTTTGTGTGTGCAGGTAGGGATATATCAAAAATCACAAGAAAACAGTCAAAAACGGGCAAGCACGGACACGAGAATCAGAAGAGTACAAAAAGAAGCCAAAGAATCAAAGCCGAAGCCAGAAAAAAAGGGGTTTAAACCCGCAGTCAATCCAGTCTAAAGTGGTCACACTAAGTCAAACACAAAAGGACAAATCCTCAAAATATTTCACTTTGGTCCCTCAACTCTCACAAAAGTCCAAAAATGTCCCCTCCTCCCTTATTGGGCCCAGGAAAGCTTAATGGGCGTTTCCCGGATTCAAAAGCCCACTTCCCTTTATTATAAACCACAAGGACTGGTTTTGCAATTTCCAAAATTAATTTTATAACTTGAAAAAAGAAAAAGAGAACACAAGGGCCATATTTGGAAACTCTCCAAAGCTATAACAGTTTTAACTGTCAAAAAAAGGGTGCGAAACCCATTTACTATTCACCTATCTTCTTCGCGATTTACCATGGATAAAACAAGAGGGCTTTCTTAAATTAAGGGCTAAGGACGTCAATTAAAGAGCTCATAAGTGCAAGGCAAGGGTTAAATCAGTCTTTCCAAGGGATTCATTAGCTCAAGATCAAGAGCTTGTACACATCAGCTATGGTAAAGCACACAAGAGATGTGGGATTTGCACTAAACTCACTCACAAAGAAAGAACAAGCTGTTACATCAAGGAATGATAGCTTGGCAATCCCGAGGTGCACACAAATGATCTAACGGCTACAAATCATTCTCAAATGATTGGATAAATGAAAGGTGGTGATTTAAAGGAGCGGGGGAATGGCTCAAGAGGCTAGAAGGATCCAAGACAGGCTATAAATAGGGCCTCACTCTTCACACACAGGGGGACGTAGCTTTAGATTTAGTTTTTAGCTTAATTTTAAAATTCCTAGCTTAATGTTGTTTTTAATCTTGTAACTTTCCTTTTGAGTATTGTAAGCAAACTTTTTAATGAAATTCAGTTATTTTTTTTAATCTCTCTAAATCTCTTTAATTCATAAACTCTCATTTCTCTTATTTGATATTAAGCTAAAAGCTCAATAAGCCCTCATAAGCTCAAAATAAGCTCTAATAAGTCTATAAGCTTATTATGGAGCTCAACTAATCTTAATCATACTCTAAACCTGTAAAATCCGTCTAAGTTCTATTCATCTTTGGATTTGGATTCATGAGCTCTTTGGAAGGGGATCTTAATTTGGAAGAGATCCCATGGACTTATACCCTAGCTTATTAATAAGCTAGGGAGCTTGTAGCTGCCCTTTTGGGTCCTCTTGTTCAGCTAGAGGTGTCTTGTAAGTTTCTCATTTAAATTCCTTTTATTCTAGCTTAAAATAGTTTTCTATTTGCTTTCTATGCTTATTTGCTTATTCAGTATGCTTATTATTGCTTATTTGTGTTTTAACTAGCTTAATAATCATGGTTGCTTATCTGTTTTTGATTAAAATAGTTTAGATCATAGTCTTTTATATAAGTGTCTTAAAAACCTTAAAAAACTAAAAAAATAATAGAAATTAGTTTGAATCTTAGATTAATGCTTAATTAGCTGTTAATTTATGTTAGTTAAGGTTGTTATAAGCTAAATATAATCTGGTATTTAGTGCTCATTAATGAGTTTTGCAATTTAAGTTTAAAACCAGTTCTGTCAAGTGGTAAAGGGGTGTTTGGCATAAGCTTATTTGACTATCAAAAGTCAAAAGTTTTGTGCAAAACCTTTTGAGACAGCTTTGAATTTAGTTATAAACATTAGGAAATGAGTTTTCATAAATTAGATTTGAGAATTTAAAGAATTTGAGCTTATATTAAGTGTGCCAGCACCAGGGGAATTTTTCTTGGAATTTCACTTGTGCAAACTTTGATCTAAGCCCTCAAAGGCTTAGATCTTGCTTGCATTTTGTTAATACACTCTATTTGAGTGTGTCTAAAGTGCAGGTTTACCCTTAGGAAACCTGCACTCTTGGTTTGCACTTGTGCAAAGTGCACCAGTACAAACCAAAAAGTTAGTATTGTTGTCACAGTTAGTACTGTCACTTTTAGCTTAGTTCTTAGTTAAGTAAAAATAGGTCTTAGGTTCTAAAAGTTAAGTAGGATATAGTATAGATATAGCTTAATATAAATTAGGGCTCAACTTTCATTTTCCAGCTTATTTACTTTAGTACATTTTAGCTTAAAAGTCACCAAAAATCTTAAAAGACCAAAAAACAGTAGCTAATAGATGATAGCTTTTAGATTTGAATTCTAGCCTATAGAGTTAGATTTTATTGTTTAAATAAGAAGTTTGTTAGTTGATTTATAAGTCTTGATAAGCTCAGTTTCTACTTTGGCGTTTTAAGCATTTTAGCTTTTCTAAATTCTTAGCTTTTTGAGTTATTTCCTGAGTTAGTTACTTTCATCGTCAAATTTAAATGTCTTTAAGAGTTTCTAGCTTAGACTTCTTTTCATTTATAGATTAAGCTCATCACAAGCTTTCCAAAACTTCTTTTCTTTTTAGATTTGAGCTTAAAATGAGCTTGTTACAAGCTTCTAAGTGAGAATAAGCCCAAAACCCTTCTCACTGTAACAGCTTATTTATAAGCTGTTTTAGAGCTTATTAGTTAGTTTTAGCTTAAGTCACTTTTATTAAAGTAGCTTATTTTAGTGTCCTTTTTAAGTTTTAGTATTTAGTTTTCTTTAAAAAAATAGCAAAAGAGGGGTTACCCACAACCTCTCAGTTATAAGCCCAACGTCTTAACCAGTTTGCTACATTAGCTCATCCATCCATAGTATACACAATTTAATACTTATACACAATTTTATTTCCTTTTTCCATAATAAGCCGTAGCCTAATAAGCTCGTTTGAGGGCTTATTCGTTTAGCATTTTGGTTTTTCTTATTTTTCTTGTGTTCCTGCTAGTGCTTAGGATTTTCCCTAAATTTTTTAGATTTTTCCAGCTTTTATTTTATTTTTAATCAATTTTCGAAAGTTAAAATCTTATAAAATCAATAAAAAATAGAAAAAAGTTTCAGAAAAATACAAAAAAATAGTTTTTAGTTTTATAAAAAATAGCTTAAGGTTTACATCCAGTAAAATAATTTTTACACTTTTTAGATCTTAAATTTCATATTGCTACTAAATTATTCCCAAGCAGTTTTCTTAGAACTTAAGCAGTGAAGGATGGTATGAATAAAAAACTTCCACTGAGGGAAAAGTATCCCTTTTGAAAAGTTAAGTAATCAGAATTGGACACATACCCCATTAGAGCAAGTTGCTTAAAAATATCTAAAGTAGGCAAAGTACTAATACCATCAGAATCTTCTAACTTGAGATGTCTTCTAATAGACGCCTTAGAAACAACCTTGACTTGCCCATCTATTGTAGCAGTGATTTCCATGTCTCAATTCTCAAGTGTGCTTGTAGAAGCAGTTTGCCAAAACTATTTTATGAGAGAGACATAGATAGTTGGACTTTTAGTGAGGGCATACCTAATGTGACTTATAGTGAGAAAATCAATTATCTGATGAAATCCTTCACTTCCTTCTAACTTCTGTAAGTAGGCAACCATGTTGTGCTTGTAGCAGAAATCCAAATTCGCCATTTGATGGAGAGAAGTTAGATTAGGGTTCTGGGATATGTTTGTATATGAGAGTATGTGAGCTTAGCAAGTTAATTGAGATTATATAGAGAGCACTTAGAGTTTTGATTTGACCGACTGAATGAAATTTGTTCTTATCTTGAAGAAAGCTTATGATTTAATAGAAAGATCATGAATTCTCTAAATTAGTCAAACCTATAGACGAAGTTGTTGGCGGAAATTTCGCAACGGCTATATTTAATTAAGGAAATTATGTTATGCCTTAAACAGTACTAACGGTCACCCACCAGTACTAATTTTAGCCTAACAGTACTAACTTTAAGTCCAGCCGTATTAACTTTACTCAGCAGTATTAAAATATTCCTGGCAGTACTAACTTAATACTGGCAGTGTTAAGTTTATGCCTAGCAGTATCAACTCCAATTCTATTCCAACAAGCATTGCCATAATAAATTTAGATTCTCACAATCTCTCTTTCTGTTTTTCAGCTCACTAAATCTCTTATTTCTTTTTCTCACCAATTCACTCTTTTTGTTTTTATCACACAACTCTCTTTCTGTTTTCAGCTCACTATATCTCTCTTTTCTTTTTCTCACCAATTTAGACAATTTTGTATAATGTTCCATCAATTCCATTAGTTTCATGCTGTCCTCCCCACTTCTAAGTGTGTTAACTCTTGAGAGAGGTGGATTATTGGATTTGTTTAGATGCAGCCTCAAACCTAATTTGAGCTTCTGCACCCCCCAATATGGTATCTTGGCTCCTGAGACCACTACCTAAATCAGTTTCCTAAGGAAAAGATTCATTAAGTGTTGTCATGGATTGGGTCCTATTTATGTTACCACTGTCCTGCTCTGCTTCTAAGCTAGAAGCAGTAGTGGCAGCCTTTTCCATTATGTCTTCCCACTCCTTATAGATAGTCTCATCTGCAACAAGGTGAATAGGTCCACTAGACTGAGATATCTCAGTGATCCTTTTGGCTTTCCTAGGTTTTTGAGTCTTTTTGGGTTAAGATTGTGATAAAATAATGACTGGTTCAAGATTAGACAGTGATACAGTTGTGGATGTGTGTTGGGGCTCAGTGGGATTTCCTGACCCTTCATCTACTTCTACTTAATGATACATTCCCTTTCATCCAATCTTAATTAACCTCCCCTCAAACAATACTTTAGAGATTAAGTAATCCAATGCTAGCAATCAGAAAGGTAAACCTACTAACATCAAAAGCCTTTGTGAGAAGATCTGCAACATTGTGGTCTGTGTGAATCTTGATCACTTGAATCAACTTCTTCTCATAAGAATATCTGATGAAATGGTGCCTTATTTCAATATGCTTGGTTTTAGAATGAAACACTGGATTCTTCACAATACAAATGGTGTTTTCATTATCAATGTGAATCTTGGTGTTTATGAAGTTGAACCCATAATCAAGCATTTGATTTTGGATCTATAACATCTGCCCACAGCAATTAGCAACAGCAACATACTCTGCTTCAGTAGTAGAGTTTGCAACTATAGTCTACTTTTTACATTGCCATGAAATCAACCTTTTGCCAAGAAATTGACAACCTCATGTTGTGGATTTTCTGTCAAGGCTAGCTCCAACATAATCACTATCAGAAAAAGCTTCCAAGTCAAATGGTGAATCCATAGGATACCAAAGGCCCAATTTAGGTTGACTTTTTAAGTATCTAAAGATTCTCTTCACAACATGAAGATGTGAGACTTTAGGAATAACTTGGAACCTTGCACAAGCACAAACAGCAAACATTATGTCAGGCCTAGAAGCTGTTAAGTACATCAATGATCCAATCATTGATCTATATAAGTGAACATCCACATCCTTAGCTTCTTCATCCTTGTTTAATGCCTTGTTAGTCTCTATTGGAGTGCTTGTTGCCTTTACAGTAACAAAATCAAACTTCTTTAATATATAAGCCACATACTTGTCTTGGCTGATGAAGATTCCATTATCTTTCTGCATGACTTGCAACCCTAAGAAAAAAGTGAGCTCCCCCATAGAACTCATCTAGAATCTCTTGTGCATCATTTTCTTAAATTCAACACATAAAGATTTCTTTATAGACCCAAAGATGATATCATCAACATACACCTGTACTAACAGGATATTACCTCTGTCCTTATTGATGAACAAAGTTTTATCTATAGTGCCTCTTCTGTATCTATTTTCCAATAGGTAGGTAGACAAGGTCTCATACCAGGCTCTAAAAGCTTGATGTAGACCATATAAAGCTTTTTCTACCTTATAAACCTTATCAAGGAACTATGGATCTTCAAAACCAAGAGGTTGGCACACATATACCTCCTCTTCAATAGTACCATATAAAAAGGCACTCTTCACATCCATCCGATACACAATATTTATCATAAATGATGCATAGGCAAAAAATAACCTGATTGCTTCAATCCTAGCAACAAGAGCAAAAACCTCATCATATTCAATGCCTTCTTCTTGGGTGTAACCTTGTGCAACCAGTTTTGCCTTGTTTCTAACTACAATTCCTCTCTCATCTTTCTTGTTTCTATACACCCACTTAGTTTCAATAACCCTATTGCCTTTTGGAAGATCTACCAGAGTCCAAACCTTTTGAAGTTTAAATTGCAGAAGCTCCTCTTGCATTACTTCTATCTAGCTTGGATCTGTCAAGGCTTGTATCACCTTTTTAGGTTCTATTTGTGAGAGAAAACAGGCAAATAAGCAGTTTTAATAATCTTTGTGATTTGTTCTCCTCTGCTTTTTGATGTAACTGACCATAGCATGTTCTTCAGAAATCTTGGTCATCCTCCTTGTTTGAGTAGCTGAATTTATGTCTCTCTTCAGGATGATCTTTATGAAATTTGGTGAAAGAAGTATCAGGGACTGAATAAGATGAAATTACATTATTCATATCAACCTCTTCTTCTAAATCTTCATCATCATAAGCATTCCAAGATGCTAGTATTATCCATTGAAGACACATTTGGAACAGGTGGAAGGGTAAATGCATTTTTAAAAGGAGAAATTCTTTCAAAAAGTTATTCTTCAGATTCATTAGCAGTACTAACAAAAGGTTCAACAGTATTAACTGGTGTTATTGGAACAACAGTATCAAATGATGGTCCAGCAGTACTAACATGTGTACTAACAGTATTAATACCATTAGAACTGTTAGTGTGTTCAGTATGCATTTCTTTTTTATTTAACCTTTCATACTCACTTCTTGCTTCTTGATCATGCTTCCCACTTTTATCTGAAGCTTCATTTTCATCTACTTCTGTAGGCTTCATTCTAGCATCCCCTTCAAAATCCTTAGGACCTTAAGAAATTAAAGGATCAGTTGTGCATAAATGTATTAGGATGTACTCTTATTCAGGTTCTTTTTTCTTTTGAGCTTGACCTGCACCAATGTTATCTTTGGTTCCTGCAATACCATTAGTTTTGTTCCCTACAGCAACTGGCACATAGTTCATAGATATTGTCAAAGAATCAACATCAAAAAGCCAGTCTAGTCCATTTCCTTTAACATTAGTTGTATTTTCAAGAAATCTAATGTTTAAGGTCTCTTCAACTATCCTGGTCCTCTTGTTAAAATACTCTCATGTTTACTAACCACATAATACCCAACAAAATATCCCTCATTAGCTTTACCATCAAACTTGCCTAGATGATCCCTGGTATTTAAGATGGTAACAGGACACCCAAAAGGTTTCATGAAATCTATCAGTGGAGGTCTTCCACGAATAAGTTCATAAGGTGTCTTGTTATGAGGCTTAATGACTAAGACCCTATTTAGCACATAGCAAGCAGTATTAACTGCTTCAGCCCAAAAGGTGGTTGGAAACTTAGAGTCTACTAACATAGTTCTTGCAGCCTCTATCAGTGTTCTATTCTTCCTCTCAGCTACACCATTCTGCTGAGGAGTCCTAGCCACACTGAATTCCCTCTTAATCCCCTTCATTCAAACAACTGGTTCATTTATAATTCTTAAACTCAGTTCCATTGTCACTCCTGATAACTTTTACTTTATGATCTAGTTGATTTTCTATTTCTGTTATGAAGGTCTTTAGAATCCCACTAGTCTCATCCTTAGTGGCCAAAAAGAATACCTAAGAAAATCTACTAAAGTCATCAGTGACTACTAGGCAATAAGACTTTTTCATTAAACTCTTAACATTTGTAGGACCAAATAAGTCCATATGAAGCATATGTAAGGGTTTGCTGATTGAGTTCACAAGCTTGGTCTTATAGGAGGCTTTGCGTAGCTTTCCTTTCTGACAGGCAATACAAGAATGATGATTTTTAAAAATCTTTGAAGGTAAACCTTTTACAAGGTTTCCCTTTGCAAGTTTATTCATTGTTTTAAAATTAATGTGCCCAAGCCTCCTGTGCCATGTATTGGATTCATCAATTGTGGCCTTAACAATGAGACAAGTTAAACCTCTAGTGGGAACAACACTCTTTAGGTCAACACTGTAAATGTTGTCCTTTCTTAGAACTCTCAGCAATACTGACTTTCTCAAGTCTAGCTTAAGTTAGAAGATAAAGACAAGGGGGGACCTCAGTGTCTAGTAAAAGAACCATTGTTCTTTTTGTCACAGATTTGTGACACACTGAACAGGTTATACTTAAGCTCCTTACAAAAGTACACATCATCAAAATCCAGTGATCCTGTTTTGATTTTACCTTTTCTAGAAATTCTTCCTTTACCATCACCAAAGAAAACAAATCCACCATCATAATCTTCATATTCATCAAAGATAGAATTGTTTCCAGGTCATGTGCCTGATCAACCCACTGTCAATAATGCTTTTTCTTTGTATCCTTCTGTTATGGGTTCCCTGCACAATAAATAAGAGAATTAGACTCTTTTGGGATCCAAGACAATATTGGGATCTTGGATCTGTCCTCGTGCATCAATGTAAGAATATTTCTTGAATGTATTTGATGCACTGCTATTTTTGGCTTTCCAAACCCAGCATGCTGAGGCCTTAACAACATTAGCTCCTTTTCCTTTATTTTCACTTACTATTGCTCTATCTCTAGCAGTAGTATGTTTTATCCTGGCAGTATTAACATTTGGTGTTGATAATACTGTTCTTGTTTGCAAAATGTCTGTTAAAAGGCCTTGAACTTTGTGAATATCCTCTTTTGAAAGCATTTGTTTTTGTTCTAGGATGGTTCACAATTGGTTTTGAGGCAGCAATATTAACTGATCTGACAGTATTAACTGCTTTTATGTTAGCAGTATTAACTGCTACACCAGCAGTACTAAGTTTCCCTGACCTAGTTAAAACTGCTTATGGAACAAAACTTCTTTTGGGGTGTGGGTGAGTCATTTTATTAGTAAAGTTCTTGTGATTCACCCTTCTTGATTTGTTCCACATTGGCCTTACAATCTTTTTATCTCACACATAATGTAGATGCTCAAAACTACCACAAATATAACAAGCTTTATTTGTCATTTTAAAATCACTTCCTAGTCTTTGGGACATAAGATTGTTCCAATTTCTTTAGTTCCCTCTAGGATGGTATTTGTTTTGTTTAGGAGCATCTGTTTCCCTAACAGTCTTAACATATTTTATCTTTTCAGTGCTAGGTCTAACAGTATAATCTATCTCACTTTCATCATCAGAGTTCCAATCCTCAATGATTGGAGCACTAGTGTTGTTCATCCTAACAGCATTAGATTCAACTGTGTTGGAAACACCCTTATTTTCAACTGTCTTATCATTACAAGGTGTAACAACAGTAGTAACAGCCAAATTTTCACTTTCAACTATTTCATCTATAAATGTTAGATCAGGTTGTATGAAATTTCCTGTTAGAGGTGGGGGAACTGAATGATATCCCTTATCTGATCCAGACTTATCAGATAAATTCATAAAACTTTCTACTGCAGGAGAAGCTGCAGTAGTTGCACTATATCCTAGTCCTGTTTTAAACTTGTCAATTACTTGACTTTCCAGAATGTTATTTAAAGACTTGGATGAATTTTGAAACTTCTCTAATGTTTGTTTTAACTGATCTCTTTCTTTTTCTGCTTTTTCCAAATTCATTTTGTATTCATTTAAGGCATTTTTCTCTTAGTCAACTTCAGTTTTAACTACATTTATGTTTTACTTCTAACACAGCCTCATTTTTCTTATAGTGAAAAAATATCTAGCTTCCACTGATTCTAAACCTGCTTTATAAGATACTAAATTAATTGAGACTTTTTGTAATCAGAAGACAAATTATTATATTGTTCTTTAAGAGTAGCATAAGCTTTTACACATGTTTTAGAACAAGAATCTACCTCAGAATCTGAACTAGAAGAACTTCCTGAAGATGTAAATGCCATCAATGCATGGTTTGTAGGTTGCTCTTCTTCAGCTTGGTAGCTCCAATCATATCCTCCAATTCCATCTTGAGCTATCAAGGCATTCTGAGTAGGAGTCTCCACTGCAATAGTTCTTGTATTATTCTCTCTTCCTTTGTTCTCCTGATTTCTTGGAAACCTACATTCTCTTGCAAAGTGTCCATGTTTATGACAATTGTAGCATTCCACTTTTGACTTGTCAAAACCAACTCTTTGACCATTTATGTCCAGCTTCCTCCATGTTCTCTTGATAAACCTTCTTGCTCTGATTGTTAGCATGGCCATCTCCCATTGAAGATTCATTTCTTCCAGATCATCAGGATGAAGTTGTTCCAGATCTTCTTGAGCAAGTTAAGGAGAGTTGGGTTGACTTGCAAGGAAAGCACAGATCATAGCATCATAAAGATTATCTAGAGTTATAGAGTTAACACCATTACCTTAAGTATGAGTAGTACTAACTCCTTGAGCAGTATTATCTGCTTTGTTAGTGTTGTTGGTGTTGTTAGTGCTGTTAGAGACAAAGGCCACATTCTGTGAATTTTGACTTATGCTTGATGAACCTGTAAGTTCAGGTTCATATATCTTCAAGTTATTATACAAGTCATCCAAGCTGATGGTTTCAATTTCCACCTTGTTCCTCTAGATTAAAGCATGAGTCTTCCATTCAGATGGAAGACTTCTTAAGAACTTTAGGTTCATATCTTCATGGTTAATCACTTCTCCTTGGATCTCCAACTGACAGATAAGTTCTATAGCCTCCATTAGCAACTTTGCATCTTGATTTGAGTGGAACTTGAGTTGGTCTTTGTTTGGAAGTGCCATCAACAGGGTTGCTCTTTCTTTCATTTCATTTCTTCTATCTTGTTTTTCTTCAGTAGTGGTGGGTTCATACTCCTGTTCAACTGTTCCAATAGTTCTTCTCAACACTTTGTTCCCATTCTTGATTACTTCCCATAGGGAGTAATCAGTCATATGAAAATATTGTTCTATCCTCATTAGCCAGAGATCATAGTCTCTTAGGTTGAGAATAGGTAGTCTTGCAGTCAGATTGTTAGTGGTAGTTCCTACCTCCATCTTGTCACTGAAAAAATAGATCTTGGATGAATTGGTTGATTCTTCTTATTCAAAGCTTCACAACAAGCTCTGATACCACTTGTTGATCCCAATGAATAGATCTTTAACTCCTTAGCTTGTAAGGTTTAGTACCATTGGATAAATCCAAAAATACTAAGAATGAAACTTTGATTGAATGATATAAACTATGCGGAATTTAGTTTATACCACTAAGAAGTATTCTAAATGAAACAGTAAAGTATGTTTTGACACAAAGATATAATCAACACAACAAGCTTCAATATATTAATACGATCACTCTGACTTAGTGATAGGGTTTACAACCTTGAAGCTATGAACTCTATGGAAAATTGAGATGGAAAACTTATGTGATGTGTATGTTGATGATATGCTAAACTAGATGCCCTAGGATATCCTTTTATACACCAAGGACTCCTAATAGGCTTACAATACTTTCCTAAGTATTTAGTCAAATGTATTGAATATAATGACTATGTATTAAATACTTTCCAATTCTCGTAGTCAAATGTATTAAATACTTTCTCATAAATAGTTAAAACTTCTCAATTAGCTTTAATCTTTTCAATCAGCATTAATCTTTTCAATCAGCATTAATGTTTTCAATCAGCATTAACTTGATATTAACTAGCAATTGTAACTTCTTTCAGCAGTATTAATTTTCTCACCAGCAGCAGTAATCTGGAACCAGCAGTAGTAAATCTATAACCAGCAGTCTTAAGTCCTTTAACAGTCTTAAGTTAGTACTGGTAGTACTAACTGGTTAATACTGGTAGTTGTAACTTATGAGCAGTACTAACTTTTGGCTTAGAAGTACTAAGTGAACTAAGTTTAATTCCTAACAATCCTCCCTTAAACTTGTGATTTACCTTCAAATCATTAAGTTTCTTGAATTAAACCTTCTATTTTGGGCACCACTAATTAAGGGGGACCGACCAGGGAAAGACAAAGATTCGCCTCTCAGATTGCCTATAAATATTGAGTCTATCCCTACTGGATTTTCCTCAACCTTTTGGGCACACACTTTCTTCCTGTTTCTAAATCTAATTGTATACTTCTCGGTTTTCATTCCTTTGATCATTTAATCACAAAAATCTTTGTTTCCAAGGTGATCGCAAGCTTTGATCGCTCAAGTGGCAATTATGAGAAAATACTTCCTACCATCAAGTGAGACGGTATTATAGCTTAGTGTAGTGTCCTTGCAACCGTGTTGGCCAATTGTAATAATAATCCTTGTAAATCAAATTGTGTATATTGTGAAGGTGTGTAGTGTAGTTGTGTATATACGTAGATTATGGTGATGCATTGTAAGTATAGTTAATCGGCACGGTGATCTTAGTAAGTAGTGTTAGATTGTGTGATCAAAGTATGTTTAGTCTTGAAGTGAAAGTTTGAAGATAATATAAGAAAAGTTATAAGTGGTATGAATGACCGAAGTTGTGAAGTGAAGTGAAGTATGTAAATTTTTGTGAAGTAGTGTGAGTTATATATGATAGATTGGCTTCTAGCTAGGATTAGAACTCAGAACATTCCTGGATTTTGTGTCAGAAATCAGGTGTAAGTCTTAGTTGTGTACATTTTATGTTATCTCCGCCAAATGGAGCTTGATGACATATAGTGAAGAAAACTCTCGATGTTGTAATGTAAGCAAGTAAGCAAGTAGTGTGTATGCATATATAAAGTTTGATGTGATGCAACGTTTATGAAAACGATTATAGTCTAGGTAAAATATGCCACCTAGTTCTCTATAACCTTGGCTCTGAATACCAATCTGTAACACCCCCAAATTGGGTCGCAGCGGAAAGTATGTTCCGGGAGCGTTACTTCATAATACCATTGCACAAGACATGAGAGAACGACCTCTAAGTGTGTCGTTTAAAAAGTAATCTTGTAAAGTTTGGACTCCAATGCACATCAGTTAAGTCAAGTAGCTTGTTCACCTGAGAAAATACATGCTTAAAAGTGTTAACATAAAGTTGGTGAGTTCATAGGTTTATGTAAGTATAAATGTAAATCACAAAACTATATATATAAATTTACTGTGCTACAAGTCCCGCCCATACAAGACTTGCAACACATAAACTTAAATATATAGGTTTTCTTAAAATGCGTAGAAACACAAACCACACAAATTGCGTTTGTTAAAATGTTAAAATCCGAGATTTGTAAAGTATGCATGACCATTTCAATCCTTAAATAGTCACAAAAATGTTTGTATGTGTTGGACCGCAAGATTTCCATGTATGATAATGTAGTGTGCATAATATCACGAAAAGTAAGTTCAACTGCCTTAAGTTCTATGACGCTGAGGCTCAGACATGTAAGTATGCCACTTTATTCATGGCACAATAAGAGTTCACGTGTATGTAGTCCAATGCTCCGACATGGTATAACGTTCGTTAGTTCGACCTCGAACTAGTGAGAGCTACTCACCCGAACTGGGGTAGTCACTCCCCAAATAGATTTATTTTATAACACTCGCGCTTACCAGCAGTAATTAACAGCTCGTTCTACTTAGGCAATCCGTAATCAGTTCAAAAGTAAAGTTGTTTCATCCATAGTTGTAAATAAAAATGTATCTCAACCCGATTGTTTCAAGTGATTAATTCCCTTTTCCTCCCTTTCTTCTAATCTAAAGTGCAAGAGAAACAATCCATATTCATCTAGAAATAATTTGTTTATCAAGTGATCTCTTTCCTCCTTCTCAAGATCACAAATTTTCATTATATTTTCTTTGTTGTGTTGTGTAAATTTAATTGTGTGTAGATCCAATAGTGTAAATTGTGTATTTGTGTAAATTGAATTGTGTGTCAATCCAAGAGTATATATCTTGTGAGTGTATAAAGACTTAGTGAAGTCTTAGATTGGTTTTAGCTAAGATTAGGACTCGACATCTAGCTTAGTGTCAAAAAAGAAAGTAAAGCACGAGTAAATGATTTTCTCCCGCCTAAGGATCTTGTTGACAAGTGTAAAACTCGAGTAGAGTACTCAAGGGAGAAAGAGTACTCGGGAGAGTTAATTAGGCGAAGAGGTGCTTCGTAGCCGCACCACTATAAATCTTGGTGTCTTGTTTTGATCGATCTATCCTTATTATTTATATTGTTATTGTTTTTATATAGTTCATTTACATTAGATAGTACACTTTTTATATTTATATTGAAGATTGATTGACACACAACTCGCATGCAAACAATTTATAAAGCAAAAGTTTTAAAACGATGAATTAACCGGTAAAACTATTCAACCCCCCTTCTTAGTTTCCTACAGACAGTTATCAAAATATCAATGCAGAAATCGTACTTGTGACAGAAGCTCATTCGTATTCCTTTTGGAGATGAATCTTAATTGTTCGTGGATGAAGCAACAACGAGCATTTGGACTACGATTAAACGTCATCTCTTGTACCAAAACACAAAAGTATTTATTGAAAGGATGTCATGTCTTTTTGGCACATGTTACCGCGAAGAAGGCTGAAGACAAGTCGGAGGAGAAGCGACTTGAAGATGTACCTATTGTTCGACATTTCACCGAAGTATTTCCCGAGGACTTTCTGGGTATTACACCAACCCGACAAGTGGAATTTCAAATCGATTTAGTACTTGGTGCTGCACCTGTTGCACGGGCGCCTTATCGATTGGCTCCGTCCGAGATGAAAGAATTGTCAGATCAACTGCAGGAACTTTTCGACAAAGGCTTTATAAGACCTAGTTCCTCACCTTGGGGAGCTCCGGTCTTGTTTGTCAAGAAGAAGGATGGATCATTTCGAATGTGCATCGATTACCAGGAATTGAATAAGCTAACGGTGAAGAACCGTTATTCGCTTCCAAGAATTGACGATTTATTCGATTAACTTCAAGATCGAGTAGTCTACTCAAAGACTGACCTGAGAACGAGTATATCACCAACATTAGAGTTCGGTGAAGAAGATATTCGAAGACCGCATCAGAACTCGATATGGCATTATGAATTCAAGTTATGCAGTTTTGGTTTGAGACTAACACACTTTGCTTTATTTTATGGATCTCATGAATCGGGTGTGCAAGCCATACCTGGACAAATTCAATGATTGACCTATATGATATATTCTTTATCTATTCAAAGACAAAGCAAGAGCAAGAAGAGCATCCAAATTAATCTTGAAACTGCTTAAGAAGTGAGTAGTTTTTTTGCAAAATTTCTAAGTTTGAATGTTTGAATTCCCAAGTACAGTTCCTCGGTTACGTGATTGACATAGGCCATTCCATACATCAATCTTTCTCTTTTCTTCAATCTCAATTCAAGACAAAGTTCCATTCCGGTGTCATGACTACTTAATTACTTCATCCCGAAGTAATTTAAGTATTTTTAATTAGCGGAATGGCAAATTAAAATGTCCCTCCTTCCGAAAAATCTGTTAAAAAAATTGAGTCTAAAACACCTCTTGCTCGTGGCGGACCCCAAAATCTATGCTGCCCCTAAATTAAATTTGAGGCCCCCATTTATTTAGGACCGCTTGCAAAACGAACCCCCTCCTTAAGGTCTGAACATAATTTTTGAAAAGCACAAAAACAAACATCCCTCCATCTCCAACCTGCTCTGACGAAACCCAAATCCTCAAAACACTAAAATCCACCATCAAACTCAAATTAAAGAAGAAATTAACATCAAATATCCATCCACTAACATCTAATCAATATATAAATTGATAATTAAACTCATATCATCTTCTCTAATCTGAGTCTAGGGTTCTATTAAGCACAAAATCAAAAATTGAGGGTTTTTAATTTCTCGAGCGTTAATATGCAATTAAGACTAGAATAACGTAATATATAACTATTATGCTTCCTATAAACATAGGATTTGCATAATTGAGTGCTTAACAAATCTTTCCATCTTGAACAAAACCCTAATTTATTTTCAAAAACTTCTCACGATTAGGAACATCATAAAAATATTTTAATGCATTGTTAATACATCTCAAAAATGTTTTGCACTCATGCATAACGATCTCACAACCCTCAATCGAGATATATATCCAATATATACTTTCGACGTGTTTGAATGAGCAAAATTGAATTAAGGAGTGTTTGGGTTAAACATGGATAATGAAATATACATATATATATTCGGTAGAGTTTTTGGGTAAACATAAAGAAAATACATATACTAAACAGAATTTAAATTCTTATGTAGTATTTATCTTCATGCATAACGATCTCACTCCACATGTGTTCCATATAGACACACACTAGGCAATAAAGAAATATACATATACTAAGAATTCCTCTTATTGATAGTAAGGTTAAGAAGATTCATAACTATGAAGATTAAATCCTTACAACAAAAACACAATACACATCATCATCCTTAAATTCATCTTTAAAAATATTTTGATCGACCAATCCAAGAAGGTAAGAATTGTAGATACAACATTCGACCCTAAAGTCAATTAGAAGAAATTCTATTAGTGTAGTAATTTCATTCCTTCCTCCACTTAGTGGAAGTTTTTATCCTAAATCTCATCAAATTTTATTAAACATTCGAACTTGTTTTAATCGATGATATTTGGATCATATTCTTCGAAATAAATGGAAAAAGAACATGTGCGTCTTTAGAGACTATGGAACCACTTCTTGATTCTTCCCAACGAAGGACAATTGTTTTTATAAACAATTGAATAGGTAATCTTAAGTCCTATTTATTCATATAACTCTTCTTCAACCAAAATCCTCTTTATAACCAACTAAGTCACCTAACTCTAAATATAGTACATCACAAAAAGCGTCTAAATGGCTTCAAGTTCGATTTGTGATACCATGAATCCTTACTGGAGAGATAATCATTATCTAAAAACGGCACATATTCATATTCGAGAGAACAATATATGCACCGTGATATTTGACAAAGATCCATCTTGTCGGCCGGTGAAGCCTATATGCTCTATTGAATATCCTCTTCCACTCTATTCAATCTTTCTCACTTCTTCATAAATTGAATAAATGATTTCAAGCATCGCTCTAATGGCATCTTGCCATACGGTCTTTTGCTTTCAAAATTTCTCGACAAACTAACCGGATATTCACTAAATGATCATAAATTCTTCTCTCACCCAACAAAAATGAATCCTCTATCTAATCTTTAAATGAGGAAATTCTGGAAGAGTTCGATGAGGCCTATGATAACATAATGGTTAAATTAGGGATGTAACTTGATTTATACACAGGACAAACTTATTTGTTAAATGTATGATTGACAGAATTATTAGGATATAACCTAGTATGTGTATAACTTCTCTTAATCTATATATTATTCTCTTTCTTGCTAAAGGTTCCTTATATGAGAAATAATGAATTAGGCTAGCTTACCATTTCATTTGGTATTTAACTAAATTAGTTGATTCTTGGGAAATAGGAGTTGTTACAGCACAGCCCTCTCTAGCCTGAACAAAATAGAAAAACAGGAAATTCTGGAAAAATTTCGTACCCCGACAACGTCCCCAAAAACATGGGATCGACTACACCAAATATATCAGCGGACGACCTACTGTTTTAAAAGGACCACCACAGCAGGGTCACGAAATTTATACTGTTTTCCTCTTTTTCTACAACTTGACCCATCTCTATCATACCCTTAGCTGGTCTTTCTCTGTTTAGACAAACATCTTTTAGAACCTTTATTCATCTAATACCATGCTTTTCTTAAACTACACCACCTCTTTCACTACATAAACCATCCACCTTCTTCATTCTTTATCATCTTGTCTTCTTCACTTATACAATTCTTTCTCTTCATGTCTTCTTCAAACCCTCCTCCAAACTTCTCAAAAAACCTAGAATCTCAGTTAGAAAAGTTTGGAGAAGAACCACTTCTTCACCACAACTACCACCTCAATCTCAAGATGTCTTTCCACTACCTCCTCTAAGAGTTGCTAACTCTCAACCTTTACCACCACCTCATCAAAATCCGCTTAGGGATCAAATGGTGAATCAACTTCATCGCATTTCAGATCTCCATGAAACCAACCTCCAACATGCAACTAATACTTATTCTCAAGCACCACCATCTCCACAATCTCTACCACAAACATTGATTCAGCCCGCTACTCTTAACAAAGTTAACTTTCACTCGGTCTTTTTTCATTGTTGCATGTACACCCAAAATCAATTTTCATCTCATAGAGATGAGCTCAACTCAATCCAATTTACCTTCTCACTCGTCCTTTTGCATAATTTCATGCTCCACCAAACAATCTTCACCAACTTCTTTCTCATTCACCTCATCAAATTTAAACATTCCTACATGTTTAAATCTCCCTAAATAAATAATCATCTATCTTTTGCTTATGATATCTTCTTGACATCAAGAATCAACTAGTCTAGTTCTAGTTTAGGATGTCTCTTTATGTTATGTTTAATTTATAGTCTTGTAATATTCATACCTTGCAAGTATGAATTTAGTTTTTAATCATGAATGAATGAATTTTTCTTAGTTATTAGTATAATTGTTGAATTGACTGCTTATTATGGTTGCCTATTTCAATTATTTTTGGCCAAACTTTATCTTTGTCATGACATTGCTACAACTAAGATATATAGATATTTGCACTCGTCTTTTCAACTTTCTTTTGTAGAAAATTACCATAGCACTATCCCTGGTACCGCCAAGCTAAGGGTAGTATAAACACATCAGGTGAGCTTTAGCATCGTCGACTCTTCTCTTCTCTACACGACGATCAACCTTTTTGATTCTGACAAAAAGGGAAAATAGATTAAAAACACATTAATTAACTTGTAAATTTTATAGTAATTAAAATTGCGTTTATATTTTGTCATCATCAAAATGAGGGGAGATTTGTTAATACAAATAATAATGTCTAAAAACGTTATTTATATTTTTTGACATCTCTACGTTTTTTAAGATGTACAAGCATTTTATGCACAATTTTATCTTTTTAGGGACATTTTTGATATAGAAAGGATATGTGATTTCTCACATATCAACATGTTATTAATCGTAAACTTCCATTTCGACTTAAATCACTTAAGGTATGTATAAACAACTCATTAATCATGATTATGGATCAAGAAAATATTTTTTCTTAAACATTTCATTTCTACAAAAGTATTTTAACAAAAATAAAAATATACAAAATATTTTTATTTATTGAAGAAATGTTTTATTTAATTATAAAAATTCAAATTTGATTTTTCCCCAAAATGGCAGTATCTACACCAGATTTAACATTCCCCACTAAAAGACTAAAATGGAAGCGTCTACCTAGGGGCGGCCCCCAGATTTATCTGGGACCGTCGAGACCGCCCACAAGAGACGTTACCCATTCTTGGCTATAAATACTGCACTATTTTTTTGCATTTTTTTCAAATCTCTTTCTCTCACTAAAATCTTCTTTCTCTCTCTATAATTCTTGATCACTAACATACTTTAATCTTGTTTCAAGTAATCTAATCTCTTCTTCTTCCTCTTTCTATCAAGTGAAAGAGAAGAACACTCGTATTCGCCAAGAAACAAAGTGTTATAGATTTGTAAATTTATTCTATCTTCTTCTAGATCCAAACCTCTATTGTTTGATCTTGTGTGATTGTGTAAATCCGGATAGTGTATAAGTCCGAAAGTGTTGATTGAGTGTCGGTTAGTATTTTAGTCCTTAAAATACACTAGTTAAGTGGTAGGTTGGTTCTAGCTAAGATTATGACACGACATTTAGCTTTGTGTCGGAAAACAATATAAGCGATGTGTAAACGATTTTCTCCGCCTGAAGGGAGCTTATTGACATAGTGAAATCTCGAGTCGAATACTCTGGGAGTGGAGTAGGGTGAAGAAGAGCTTCGTAGCCGAACCACTATAATTCTCGGTGTTGTGGTTTGATTGTTCTATCTCTTAACTTTTATTTACGTTCCTTGTTTATTGTTTGTATTGTGATTGAATTGCAAGTATTTAGATATATTGATTGTTCATATCGTTGGTTGATATCACATATACTCGAATCAAACGTTTTTATAAACAAAGTTTTAAAAGGCCAATTAACTGGCAAATTATTTAACCCCTCCCCCCTTCTAGTTTCTACAATTGGTATCAGAAGCCGAGGCCACTCAATATTTTTAAAATATATTGTATTTTAAAGCTTGGATCGATCTATGGAATCTGACAAATATCTAGAAGGGCAATCTATGCAAACACCACCACTTTTTGAAAGTGATAGTTTTATTTATTAAAAAAATAGATTCGAAACATATTTGAAATCAAAAAATCTTGATATTTGGCATGTTATTACTAACGATGATTTTCAACCCATTCAAAACAATCTGGAAACCAAACTAGATGAGGTTGTCCCTTTGAAAACAAAATGATGATATTAAGAAAAGACTTGGGAAAAATAACGAAGCTAAAATGATTATTTACAATGCTTTGCCTAGGAAAGAATTTAAAAGAATTTTCATGTGTAACACGGTAAAAGAAATTTGGAAAACCTTGCTAATTACCTATCAAGGTAATAGCCAAGTCAAAGATAACAAGATTGAACTTTTGGTACAACAATATAAACAATTCATCATTTCCGAAGACGAATCTATAGATAGTGCTTTTGCTAGGTTTAATATTGTTATTACTAGTCCAAAAGTTCTTGATGAAGGTTACTCTAGCAAGAACTATGTTAAGAAGTTTCTTAGGGCTCTACATCCTAAATGAAGAGCAAAGGTCATGACGATCGAAGAGTCGAAAGACTTGACATCACTATCACTTCATGAACTTATTAGGAACCTTAAAGTTCAAGAGACGATCATCAGGAAAGATTCCAAAATAGTCTAAGCTAAAGGAGAAAGAAAATCTCTTACTTTAAAGGCTAAGAAGGAATCTAGTGATGAAGAAAGTTCAACTTCCAGAAGTGAAGACGAAGAATACGCCATGACGATTAAAGACTTCAAGAAGTTCTTCAAAAGAAGAGGAAGGTTCATGAGACAACCACGGAATGACAAAAAGACATTCCAAAGAAGCCGATATGACAAGAACGGCAAAAATGATAGGAAATGCTTTAGATGCGGTGATCCAAATCATCTTATCGGAGAATGTCCCAAACCACCAAAGGACAAGAACCAAAGAGCTTTCGTCGGAGGTTCTTGCAGTGATAACGGTGAGGAAGATGATGAAAAGGCTAAAGACGAAACGTGTCTCATGGCTCAATCATCTAGCGAGGTACATTTCGAATCCTCTTATTTTAGTGATGAGAATTCTTCGGTAGATGATATTATGTTTGATAGTGAATACTATAAATTCAAAAAAATGAGCCTTACGATAATCTTTAAGAATAAACATTTAAAAGCTGTTAGAAACAAACTAGAAAAGGAGGTTAGTAAACTAAAAGAAAGTTGTCTACAATTGAGAGAAACAAAGGAGTTTATCTTGAATGTTTAATGTGTCAAACACTTAGAATTGACAACGAAAAACTTAAAGAGGAAGCTTTCAAGCTAACTCAATTTCAAAAGAGTACACATTCTCTAAATGAAATGTTAAGTTTTCAAAACCCCTTTAGAGATAAATCGGGTCTAGGGTTTAATTCATTTGAAGCATCAACAAGCGGGACTAAGAAAACAGAATTTGTGAAATCTCAAAATGAGACGTCCTCTGGTGGCGGTCCCCCAATTGCTGAGGGCGGCCCCCATAATGCACAGACGACCCCCAAAGCAAATCAGGGACCGCCGGTCTGTTCGTCAGAAAAAGAAAAATCTATTTTTTTTCAAAAATCCATTTTGGGTCCTAGACCAAAACATATAATGGTTAACAATGTTAAAATTCCTGTTGCTAGTGATGATGAGGTTAAACGGTTTTATAAACCTTCTCTAAAACCCAGAGTTGGATTTTCCAAACCAAACTTTAGATCAAAAACACCACCACCTAGGAGAATTAATAATTCTTATCCTCAATCTAGAACACCTCAACCAAAAAGAAATATTGGATGACAAAATCGTCCAAATGGTTTTCTCATAACTTGGAATAACTTCCAACATCAAAGTTACATGCCATGGGGATTATGTCATCCATTCCTACATCCCAACCAAATGCAAGGGATGTCTAATGCTAACAACTTTGGACCCATGAGATCTTGAGGACTAAATGTTTGAGTTATTGTGTTATATAATTAGATATGCCTTGGGATAGATTTGGAGCCCGACGAATGGATAAAAGATAGCGGATGCTCCAAACACATGACGAGAAATTGAAAGCTCTTCTCAAACTACAAGGCATACAATAGAGGTAATGTCGTTTTTGGTAGTAATCTTCGCGGTAACATCATTGGAAAAAGTACGATCTCTAATGACTATCTTAATATAGATAATGTAAAGCATGTAGATAATTTAAGATTTAACTTGCAAAGTGTAGGTCAAATATGTGATAATAATTGTAACGTAATATTCTCTAAACATGATAGTGAAATCACTAAGGACGGAAAAGTCATAGATAGAGGTATTAGGAAAAGTGGCTTGTATGTAATGAAATTAGGAAAGAAGTCGAAAGACAAAAATTCTTACAACAATTGTAGAAAACTCCACTTTGTGGCATAGGAGACGAGGTCACGTAAATATGCGTTTAATTCAATCGTTAACATCTAAGGAACTATTTAGAAACTTACCTAAGCTTAAGTTTGATCATCATTTTGTGTTGCTTGCAAAATTAGAAAACAAGCTCACGCTAGTCGCAAAGCTATGAATATAGTCTCATCAACTAAATGCATAAAACTCCTTTACATGGATCTTTTCGTTCTATCCGCTGTACAAAGTTATGGAGGAAACCTCTACACCTTAGTCATAGTAGATGACTATTATAGGTATACTTGGACAAGATTTCTTAAGAATAAAACCGAGGCTTTTGAGCAATTTGAAATATTTAGTAGAAAAATACAAAATCAACTAGGCTGTTTTATAGTGTCAATTAGAACGGACCACGGTAGGGAATTTGATAATGAAGTGCAATTTGGAGAGTTTTGTAATGCCAATGGTATTACACATAACTTCGCAGCTCCACGCACTCCACAATCAAATAGAGTGGTAGAAAGGAAAAATAGGAGTCTACAAGAAATGTGTAGAACAATGTTAAATCAACAATCGTTACCAAATTTTTTTTGGTGTAACGTCATAAATACTTCAATCTACATCCTTAATCGAATCCTAATTAGAGCCATCTTCGGAAAGACACCATATGGACACTTGAGAGGTAGGAAACCTACTTTTGATTACTTTAAAGTTTTATAAAGTAAATGTTTCATTCTAAACACCAAAGATTATGTCACCAAGTTTGAACCAAAGTCATACGAAGGTGTTTTCCTAGGATACTTCCAAAATAGCAAATCCTATATCATCCTAAATAAACACACCATGAAAATTAAATAATCACTCAACGTGACATTCGATGAAACTCCTCCACCATCTAAAACATCACCCTTGGTGGATGATGACTTAGATAAAGATGAAGCAGTTAAGGCTACCGAAAAGAAAAACTTAGACAATGACATTGAGGATGAAACTTTAGAAGTTGATGAAGTTGTCAACATTAAGGAATCTAAGAACCATTCTTTAGAAAACGTCATAGGAAACCTTAACCAAAGAACCCTTAGGTCTCAAGCCCAAAACCAAAGTAACTTCTTTTGTTTTATATCACCTATAGAACCTAAGAATGTGAATTAAGCCTTAAAGGATGAAAGTTGGATAATCGATATGCAAGAAGAATTAAATCAATTCGTTGCAAACGATGTTTAGGAGTTAGTACCATACCCTAATAGTACGACAATCATAGGAACTAAGTGGGTGTATAAGAATAAGCTAGACGAGAACAGTTTTGTTTCTCGTAATAAGGCTAGGTTAGTCGCCCAAGGATATAATCAACAAAAGGGCATCAATTATGATGATACTTATGCCCTAATTGCTAGATTTGAATCCATAAGAATTAAATTAGCCTATGCTTGTGCGTTAGATTTTAAGTTATTCCAAATGGACGTAAAAAGTGCATTCCTAAATGGTTTTATCAATGAGGAGGTATACGTAGCACAACCTCTGGGATTCATTGATTTTGAAAAACCTAATCATGTTTATAAACTCAAGAAAGCTTCATATGGTATTAAACAAGCTCCTAAAGCTTGGTATGATATATTAAAAGCATTTCTTATTAAACATGAGTACAACATGTGAATGGTAGATAACACACTTTTTACAAAGAAGAAAAGTTCAAATCTCATCATTGTTCAAATATATGTCGACGACATTATATTTGGTTTGACTTGTCAAGAAATGTGATGATTTTGCCAAGATCATGCATGATGAGTTCGAGATGAGCATGATGGGTGAACTTAACTTCTTCCATGGATTACAAATAAAACAAATGGAAGACGGTATCTTCTTTAATCAATCTAAATATATTAAGGAAATGCTTAAGAAATTTGGCTTATAAGAATCTAAACCAATGAAAACACCCATGTCCTCAGATACAAAACTCACAAAAGACGAAGAGTGTGAGTCGGTAGATAGTACTAAGTATCGAGGCATGATAGGTAGTCTATTATACCGAATGGCAAGTATTCCCTGATGACATCAAATAACGTCACTTTTATAGCATCATTTATTCTATGAAAATAACCCATTTTATATAATTATTGTAAAGAATTGTTACTTAATTGTTTGTATTTGAAAAATGCAGTAACTATGAAGTACTTGGTGAAGATTAGCAAAAAGGCACGCATTCTCGAGCTTGAACGAATATATTTAAAGATTATTGTGTTGAAACCCAATACGCCATATCCATCAAGGAAGATACGACGTATCTGTGTCTGCACTTCATAAAAGACCACGAAGGAAACAAGATCAATACATCGTATCCAGGGATGACCAATACGCCGTATTCAAGCTATGTAAATGAAATATTCTGGAAGATATCGAACGCGGTCCCTACTCCAAGACCCCCAATACGCCGTATCAAAGACTTTTAATATGCCGTATTGACCTTTTTTTAGACCTTATAAATAGAAAACTCAAAAACAAGTTTTAAGTGTGCTAAATCATATTTTCGATACTTAAACCATAAAAGTAAATTTTCAGAGGAGAAGAAGAGCAAAAGAGGTCTTGCAACGTAATTAATTCCATAGGAAATAACTTGTAATCTTATATACTCTTGTAATCGTTTAGTTTTTGGTATCATTCGTTTACTCGGTTAGTTTACCTTGGCTAAATTATTACTCTTGTATTGATTATGACGTTTGAAGGCTAATACCTTCGTGTATTAGCCATTATTATAAAGATCTAAATATTTGGTTTGTTTATCTCGATTGCTTAATTTATCGTTGATTGCTTGTTTATGTTTATCAGTTTATACTTGTTTACGTGCTTTTGTATGCGACCTATCATTCAACTGGATCTAGTGATACGAACCAAGTAATCTAGATGCTGGGATGGCTCTCCATATAGTGATTTATACATCTAGACCAATAGGATCATAAATAACGACCTATCTTCGCCATTTGATTGTGAGCTTAGTTAGACCAGCAGGTGACCTTGGGATCAACGAGTACGTTCTCAATTAACTGAGTAAAAGGACCTTGCGCTTAGTGGAACTAGATAGTGTTGAATTGCCTATTAAGCAGTAAGTCGGCGTACAGTCTCTCTTATGAGCTTTGGGTTTAACAACCTAACCTTTGCTTTTATCCCTAAGATTAGATTTTATTAATCAGCAAATAAGGAAGCTTATATGCGGTTGAGATACGTGTAATTTGTGAAAGAATTCTTCGTATCTAGTTCTTAGGAAGAAGTACCGACCCTAAGTCTTATGAATGATCTTCCGCCTCTATGATAAGTAAATCATTTGCCTACTAAATAACAAAACCAACGTAGATATTGAATGATTAATACAGTTTTCTATTTTTAGCTGTAGACCGCTCTTTTATCTTCTGTCAAAATAAGAAAAAAAAATATAAAAAAATTTTGCATGCGTGTGTTTTAGTGTATTAAGTTGTTCTAGTCACACAACACTCCCGGTGCCAGTTCTCTCAAGCTGAACCCCCTAATCGGTTTGATTTGGATTAACATAGGTTTAACATTAGTTTTAACATAGAATAGAAATTAACTTCGTTTAGTTAACCAAATTTAATAATCGGAAGATTGTTTCTCGCTCTTAGTGATTGACACCCTACTTAACATGAAACTCCCATCTGACCGGGTAGACTGCCCGTTAAAGTGTTGTTTTTGGTAAAGTCGGAAAAATATAAATTTAAAACTTGAAATCATAAAATTACAACCACAACGACACATCAAGTTTTTGGCGCCGTTGTCGGGGAGTGAAAATTTAATCTTGATTTTTATTTGATATTTTGGTTTTTATCATTAGATTAGTCTAACCCTTGGGATTAGTGTAATTTAGATTAGTGTATAATTTTGTATATTCTGTATTATTTGCTTGTATATTTGCTTAGTTTAATTGTTGGTGTGTTTTATTTTTTTCTCTAATACACTGTTCTGGTCGATAACCTGATACGGCGTATCCACTTCCATTGGATACAGCGTATCCAACCTTCTTAACCAATACATCGTATTCGTTCAAAAGATTAATACGGCGTATTCAGATCCATTAAATACGACGTATTGATTATCTGATATAATAACATATATGGTTTTTCGCATTCGATTTTCGTATATCTGTGTTTTCTTTCTCTCGAGCCTATCCTACTGATTGTTTATCCCTTGTTTCAGGTAGTGCATGACAAGGAGTTCAACTAAGGAACTATTTATGCCCTTTAAAGAACTGGAACGAGAATTTTGATCATCTAGGAAGCTTCTCAAGACACTAAGTCTTAACGAATCAAGATCACCTAAATTCAATCTATTTTCTGATTTAGAAGAGTATTTTGAGGAAGAAGTTGCGGAAACACTGGCGAAAACCATGAAACAATACATGAGAAAAACTCGAGCTGACTATGGATTGGGAATCGCTAGTCCTAAAATCGATGACAAAGATAGTTTTGAATTAAAAATCCAATTTCTCAAGGAATTACGTAGCAACACCTTCAGCGGTTCGGATCATGAAGATGCGAAGGAAAACATTGAAAAAGTTCTTGAGATTGTGGATTTATTCCACATCCCTAATATAACTATAAACCAAGTGATGCTTAGAGCCTTCCCTATGTCCTTAACCGGAGTCACGAGTAATTAGCTAAGAAACAAACCATATGGTTCAATCACAACTTGGGAAGACCTTAAGACAAAGTTTCTAAGCAAATACTGCCCGCATGCTCGTACCGCAAAGAAAATGGAGGAGATCAACAACTTTCAGCAAAAACCGGATGAAACCCTTTACCAAGCATAGGAACGATTCAAAGAACTCTTGATGAAGTGTCCTCGACACTTTTTAACGGAGATGCAGGAGGTAATCTTGTTTTATAACAGATTGGATGTCCAAACTAGATAGATTCTTGATTCAAAAGGTGCAATACCGTCTAAGACTGATGCCGATGCGAAAGTAGCCATCCAAGAAATAATTGAATACTCTCAAAAATGGCACAATAGAACATCTAGGATAAGAAGTACTGAAACTTCTGGCGGATTGGCAGCGATACAAGCACAACATAATAATCTTGGAAGAGAAATCAAGAAGGTGAATGAGAAGGTTTATGCTGCTCAAGTTGGATGTGAACACTGTAAAGGGCCCCACTACACCAAAGATTGCCCACTCAAAGAAGAAGGTAAAACACTCGAAGAAGCTTACTACACTCAATTTGGTAGATCTTTCCAAAGAGGGGGATATAGAGCAGCATCTTCAAGATTCCACCAGAGGAACAATGCAAACCCTTCGTATCATGAACGAAGGCAATCTATGGAAGAAACCCTGAGCAAGTTTATGAGTGAATCAGTAAAGAGACATGAAGAAAACTCCAACATGATTAAATAAATTCAAGCTTCGACGGATGATGCCGTACAAAACCAAGGAGCTTCGATTAAAACTCTAGAGATTCAAATCGGGCAAATAAGCAAGGTACTACAGGAAAGAGGATTTGGAAGCCTACCTATCTCTACTGAAGCCAACCCGAGAGATCATATCAAATCAATTTTGACCACTGCTGAAGTTGATTCAAACCTGATACGCCGTATTGGATTACCCCAATACGCCGTATCCACTCCACATAACAGAAGATTCATGTTCGAGTCAAGACAAACGACAATCCCATTTCTAATTCGTTTGAATGATTACTACTGTGAGGAAAAGAAGGGATCGTATGGACCGCAATTCTCAAATGCTTACTCATATGAAGCTTCACAGATCGATAAATCCATACCCTGAAAAGAGAAAGACCCAAGGAGTTTCACTTTACCTTGCTATATTAATAATGTTTTCTTTGATAATGTGGTATGTGCTTAATTACACATACCATTTTCCATTAAAAACGGACTTAAATGACTAAAAACGTACCAAAATACATCGTATTTGTATGTTTTGCATTTTTATTGTGCAGGAAATGGATATTCAAGAACATGACAAAAAGAAAGCCAAAAACAAACAAAGTCGAGCACGAATGGAATAAGACAAAAAGTCAACGAAGCAATCTACACACAAAATAGTCACTAAGCCTGTTACAACTATGTCAGAATCATTATTCAAATCACCCCGACAAGTCAAAAGTCAACCAAGTGAATGAAAATACAATGTTGAGGGAGCTTAAAATCGCGCACAAAACCTCAAGTTGTATTTCCTAGAATTAAACAAGACAAAGGGCTGAAATTACAAAATCGATTGTGGAGTATAACTTGAGGGCAAAGCTGCCAACTTATCCCAAAAAACATTTTCTCCACATAACAAAACCCAGGTACAACTAAGGATTGGTCTTCATGCATAATGTATAGCTCTGCAACCACTCAATACCCTGGATAAATCATTTCAACCACTCCATTATTCCCCCTACTTATAATTGCCATGTTGGCAATCCCTCACCATTTCCAAGTGATTTCGATGGCTGTGATTGACTCAAAAGAAGCATAAAAGAAATTGAAGGCTGAGATTACTCTTGTCAAGTCCCTCACACAACAAAAACACCTAATGAAGCTCTCACAAAAGAAGCACAAGTGAGAAGACCAAGAAGAGAAGACTTCGGCTATAAATAGAGCCTTTTGTAAGCCTTTGAAAAACTAGTTTTTAATATCTTAGAATATCTTAGCTTAATTTTCAATCATTTACAGCTTATTGTACATTTTCTTTCAGCTTTGTACTAATTTCCAAGTTTAATGAAGTGTTGAGGTTTTATGTTAAATTCCAATTTTCTAATTCCAAGTTCTCACTTACTAACTAGTGCTTAATTGTGTTTGAAAAGCTTTCAAAGGAGCTTGTTTATAAGCTGTTTTTGTTTATTAAAAAAAGGGGGCTAAGTAGTTAAGAAAATAAGTCACAAAAAAGTTCCCACCAATCAAAATATACCAAGCTTTTATGGATGATGAGCCACTTTCTGGATGGGATTATGAGAACACTACTAGCTTTGTTTTTTCACATGCCTAGAGCTTGTAGATTCTTTGTTTGACCCTGTTTTGAGCAAGGGTGTTGTAAGTCTCTCTTTTTCTTACTTTTTTTATCGACTGTAGAACTGCTTATAGTGCTTATTTGTTACCTATGTTTACTTATTTATGCTTTATCATAATGTTTAGTGCTTATCTTGCTTAGTTGTTAGTTTAAAAATAGTTTGTGTCACTTTCTTAGTTAGTACTGGTAGTATGTTTAGTTAATACTGTTAGATTGATTTAGCTTATTAAGTGTTTTATTCTTGATTAATATGTGTCTTATTTTGTTCTTTTTTGGGGTTAATCTAGTTTTTTTAACACTTCTAGGGGACCAAATCAGCTTAAAAATAAAAGCAAAATTGATTTTTATGGGGTGTTGTTTGGTACAAGCTAGTACTCTAACTACAAGTTCTCAGCGCTCAGCGCTTAGGTTCATTTTTTTATTTTAAAGCTTTAGCTGTACTAACTCAAAGCTAGCTTAGGTACTACTCCAGTTAGTACTGGTAGTTAGTTATCGTTAGATGACTGTTGGTTCTATGCTGACTTATTAGCTGGCAGGATTATTGTTTCTGCCTATTTAAGATTTTCTTAGCTTTTTAGAATAGATTAAGCCCATTTTTGTGACTGTCTTTAGTAGAGCTTATTTAAGTTTATTCACATTTTCATAGTGAATCTAAGAGTTTATCAGTTTGTAGCTTTTTAGCTTATTTGTCATTTTAGTTTATTCTAGTTGCTTATTCTTATGCCTAAGTGCTTGTTAAGGATAGTTAAATATCTGTTTTAGCTTATTTGCTTATTTCTTGTTTCATTGCGTTTTAGTAAAGCTAGCAGTACTAACTTAAAGCTAGCAATACTAACTCAAGTTAGTACTGTTAGTTAATACTGTTAGTATTGTTGTTAGTACTGCTGAGTTTCTCCTGCTTAGCCTAGCTTAATTGCTTGCTGAATTTGCTTATTTAGAGTTAGTCTAGCTTATTTGGTTTTGTCTTAAGCTTATTTGAGCTTATTTGTGTCTTAGTTTGAAAGTTTGAAGTGTTTTTACCATTTCCAGCTTTTATGCTTGTTCCAGCTTATTTTCCTCGCTTATCTTTGTGTGCATTTGTTTATTAGGTTTAGTGCCCAATCATATATTTGTCATATTCAAACATCAATTACCAATTCGTCACTCGATTTTCCATTCAAGCCTCGTTGGGACATAACGACCCGGAAACACTCTATACTACTTCCGGTTTCATTGATTTTGTGGATCCTGATCCTTGTTATATATTTATATTTATTTATATATAAAAAGGGGTAAGAATACGCGAGTCATAATGCCCCTGCTGACTTAGGAGCTAGCGTAAGTGTCATGCCTCTCTCGACCTGCCTTAACTTAGGATTAGGCGAATTAGCTCACATTAAGTTGACAATTGAATCAGCATATAAGACTGTGAAATATCCAAAAGGAATTGCTAAAAACGTGCTAGTAGGTATTGGTAAATTTGTTTTCCTATCGGTTATAATTCTTGATATGCCTGAGGATGACAAAGTGTCCTTGATCCTCAAAAGACCGTTTTTGTCTACCGCTCACGCTAAGATTAATGTATTCAAAATGAAGATTACTTTGAGGGTTAGGGATGAGAAAATTATGTTCAAAGTGTTAAACTTTGCTATTAGTTTTGATTACGAGGGTCTACATGTTAAGCTTAAGAGAAAGAATAGAACTTGATTTAGAAGCTAGGCTAATAGGAGAGACTTTGGTGTTAAATAGATCATTAGACCCTTTATATGGAGATTACATAGAACTAAACAATCTTAATGTACCATTAGAGATTAGGAGAGATCAAGTTGATGATTTGATGCCCACCATTGAGGAAGGTGAGGTAATTAAGGAATTTAAAGCTAGGAATGATGCTAGAATGGTTAGCAAATTTTTAGATATCCTAGTGACCATGACCATGATAAAAGATCCGTATAAGCTAACCCTATAATCTGAAGTTTTCATGTATGATAAGTTTTGAATTTTTACACGCTATTTTTTTCCCTATCTTGTACGTGAATGTGATGTCCAAAAAGTTTCATAATTCTATAATAAAGGACAAATTGGAATACAAGGGAAATAATGTAGTTGGAGCCTTAATGAACATACTTATCTTTGTTGGAACTTTTTCTGTCTTAACGGATTTTGCAGTTTTAGAAGATATGGATGCTAATCGTGATGAAGGAATGGGCGATGTTATTTTTGGCGAACCGTTTTTGAGAGAAATTAGGATTAATGCAACACGGTTTGAAGGAATGATTACCATTTACAATGGTAATGAAGAAATTACTTACCAAATGGTGCGGTCACATATGAGGTTTAAACGCCACACTAATGAGCAATACAACAAGATTCCGCCATTACTAAAGGTATTGAATGTCTGGACGTTATAAGTCCTTTATATTTATGCACTTTAAACATTATTGACAGTTCTGTCAATACAACGTATTCATGTACATGATATGGGGTATTCAATAGACTGACCCGTATTTAGATACTTTTTACAGGTTTCTCAATACGGCGTATTCCAGTTTATGGATACGGCGTATTGGTTTCCTGTACAGTTTATTTAGATTATTTAATTAATCGTAGATACCCTAGATAGGATTTTGTATGTTTTCCTATATTTTGCACAGGACCTCGCTGCAAAAAAATCGACGAATTTAGTGAAGTATCTACAATCTGGAAATCTAGAAGTGTTGGAGTCTTGAAATCTCAAGACGGCTGTTCAACACACATCCTTGCTCATAAACTCAACTTGGATAATCCACCGAGCAAAATATCAGGGGAGTTTCTCATTCTAATTCTTTTAATTCCTGTTTTGAATGTTTTATCTATACAACGAGGACGTTGTATAATTCAAGTGGGGGGATGGGAATTAGAATGTATACTTGTCCTATTTTTCACATAAAATGCTTAAATTATGCTCAAATTTAAAAAAATTTCAAGCATACTTTTGTGAAATTACTTGTTACATAACCTGCACACAATAACCCTTATTAGATATTGTGAGGATTTAACCTTATCCGTTTCCAAATGTTTACCCAAATTCCACAAAATATGAGTGTGCCGGTGATGTTGTAGACTTTAGAACTTGGCTTGGTATATCTATTCGAGACCACAATAATGAGTACTATGGATTTAGATGGAGTAACTTGTTTAAATTGGTAAATTTCTAGGATTACACCCAAAAAGCCTTTATATGTTGTTTTATTAACTAACTACACTGGTTAGTTAAATCCCCGTATAAACCCTTTGTTTACTCTCATCTTAAGAGTAAGATACCCCTAGAAAAACCAATAGAGCCAATCCTTTAGGAATAACACCAACTGTTTGTTTCGTTACACCTTTACACCTTAGCCTACCCTGTTAGATTAAGTCCATTTATCAGTTGCTAGTTGCTTAAAGTGTAAAGTATGTATTTCCCGAGTCTTGTGTCAATTTTCTATCTTTGGTACGGTTGGGAAGAAATTTGCACATTGCAAATGGGAATGTATAAAGTAGTCAAAACTCATGTATTTTTACTACCAACGCAATTATTGGTACGTCCGAAGAATGAAGAATTACCGAAGGAATTATCCGGAGTTATTATGATCGTGAAGATGGTGAAATTACACTGAGTTTCGTAGTATAGCGTAGTAAAAAAATCAAAAAATTAGAAAAACGCAACAAAAAAAGAAGAAGGAAAGTTTGAAGATAATCGTTTCGCAAAAGCTTAGATCGAAGGAATTATATGAAGGATCTATTATTCGTTGATACGTCTTATAAGTCAACGATGTAGAGTATTATATAAAGTGGAAGATATCGCCACTTGTCTTGTAAAAGTATGTAAAGAATGGGATGATTGGGAAGTTGACCGTTAAAGGAACACCAACTTTGGTTGTTGTTTTTTATCTATGATCAAGATGTCTGTAAATAGTTGTGTCTTTATCATGGTAAACGGTCGGGAAAAAAGTGTCTAGAAACTTATATCTTGGACTTAATCTATTTGTTTCGTAATTTTTATTTAACAACAATTTTAATTCCCTTTCCTAATCATTAGCCATGGGTTTTACGCGAATGAGGATGTGATCGAGCATGTATGTCTATTCCGTCGTTACGGCCATGTATGCATGTCTCAGCTACCTTGTTGGTTTATTACTATTGGTGAAAGTTAGAAGATTCCTACCCTATATCATTCTTCATCCTAACCCTTGGTTAAACTCGAATGAGGATGTGATCGAACACACATGTCTATTCCGTCATTACGGCCATGTATGTGTGCTTCAGCTGCCTTGTTGGTGTGGTACTTTTGGTGAAAGATTGTAGAATGATCAACCCTAAGCCTTATAATAAAAACTCATTTTACCTTTATAAACTTGTTACTTGATTCAGTATTTTAGCTATATATAATATATAAGTAATATATATATAACTAAATATCAATTAATAAGAGGGTAAGTATTCCGTAAGGCTTGAAGAAGATTATTACTTTTATCCAAAGTAAAACCCTAAAAAACCTTCTCGGGTCGTTTCCCGACGAGGCGTGAAATGAGAATCGAGTTTAAGTTCATGATCGCGTGTTTGAATGATTCAATATTTGATTTGGATTCTATTTCTACAATTAATATGCAAAAACAAGTAAAAGCAAGCTAATAACGAAAGCAATTAAAAATCAAACCTAAAAAACGTTAACGGGAATTAAAAACGCGACTCTAAAAACCTAAACTATCAAATTTTAACCCTACAAAAGCAAATTTAATTTTTAAAGGTCCTAAATGATAAAAGAAAATTTTAGAAAAAAGAATTAATTTTTTTTGACTTTTAAATTATTTATTATGAATTTAAAACTGATTTAATCTAAAAAAGTTAATTAAAAATACTAAACTAAATTGGAAAATTCTGAAAAAATTATGAAAAGTACTTTGGACAATGCTTAATCTAGGAAAAATAAAAAGATACAAACAGCTTATTGAAATAAGCTGTTTATAAACTAAATTAAGTTGAAAGGTTAAATGGTAAAATGACCTTAAGTATTTAATAAAGCAACCTATAAACGAAAAAGTCCCAAGGGCGAGTGGTAGTGTGTGGTTGTGTTAAATATGCTGGCTATGAAAGGGGGAGGTCACAGGTTCGACCCCTGTGACCTCTCTTTTTTAGATAACATTTTTTTTTGAAAACTTCTTTTTGAAAAAGCTTACTAAGACTAAAATAAGCAAGTTTAAAAAAAATAAACTTTTTGACAAACTTATTATTAAGCTAGAAATAAGCACACATGACAAAATGGAACACTTGGTTTAAGAAAATAAGCAAACACTTTAAGCACTAGTCTTAAGGACTTTAATAAGCAAAATGAAACAGAAAAGAAGATGAAACAGTCCTAACACTAATCTAAATAAGCACATTAAACTAGAAATAAGCATATTTGACTCAAAGAAATAAGCTAGAAAAAGCAACCTAAAATGACAGTAGGTAAGAACCACTTAGTTAAGACTGCTAGGCTTATATGGATTCAATAAGCTAAAAGAAAACAACTAAGCTGAAAGCATACCTAGTCCTATACTTAATAAGCACTTTAGACTATAAATAAGCTAACTAAAGAAGCTAATAAGAACTTTAAAACCAGCTAGACAGATTACTCTAAATGACTCTTTTAAAAGACTTTTTGACACATACTTTTAAGCTTAAATTCAAAGACTTAAAATCAAGCTTAACAACCTAAAAACTTAAAACTAATAAAGCACATACTACAATGAGCTGAATTCAACAGATTTAAAACAAATTTAAACTAGGTTTTATCCACATTTGATCTGCACATCTAGGCTATTTAGGCTTAACCCAAAACCTACCACTACTTTGACTGAGTTTTGATTAAAATTACTTAAAAGGGCTAACCAAAGATTATAAACTTAAGACACATGCATATTGATGCAGAAGAAACCAGCTATGAACACTAAAACTACACCTCTAACATCTATTTTATTAAAATCAGCAATCAAGCAATTTAACTAAACTATAGGACTAACAGACTTAGGATTTTAATCAAACAAAGTAAAAACTTATCAAGACTACTTTTAGGCTTTTAAAAACTAAATCATAAACTTAATAAATGCTAATTGAAACTGAATTAAAAACTTAGATAAGATTTTGAACCTCATATGACCCATTTTAAATTTTAATCCAAACACCCCTAAACTTTTTAAAACCATTTTAAAGCTATGACAGACCTAAATAACTTATGAAAGCTAAAAACAGATTAAGTCTAAGGTTAAATAAGCACAATAAAGCAATTAGAACACAAAGGTAAGCACTTAAGATAAGCAAACCAGTTTAAGCATCTTTAAGCTAAATAAGGCAGTTTCAACTTAAAACATGACTAAATGACTTCTAGACTAAAAGCAAGCATAAATAAGCAATTAACAACATAAATAAGCATAAATAAGCAGACATAAGCAGTAATAAGCTAAGGAATAGTAAATAAGCTAAAAAAAGTGAACTTACTTTTCCCTTTGCTCTAAACAAGGGTATGCAATGCTCAAAAAAGCTTATCAACTAGCTCCAGCTTATCAAAGATAAGCTGGTAAGGTCCATAAGCCCATCCTTTTCTGGCTTATCTTCCAATAAGCTGTGATATTGTTTTTTTTAGTGATTTAGATAAGACAGTGACAAGTGTCTTAACAACAGGATTAAAAGAGCTTATAAAAACTTATTTAAAGAACCTTGAAAACACACATTAAACTTAAAGGTATTAAGTAAAGACAGATTTTGCAGAATTAAAAAAAGCTTGAATTTCATTAAAAAATTAAAAGTTACATTGCTTTGAAAATTAAAAACAGGAAAGTAAATAAGCTAAAATTAAGTTTACACTACTCCTAAATTAAACCTCAACTACTTCCTCCAGATGTCTACATTTAGTCCCATTTATAGCCGAATGAGAAGTCTTGAGTTGTTCTTCTTGTGCTTGTTGTGTGAGAGGAAACCAAAAGCTTCATCATAGCCTTTCAATTTTGCTTGTTCACCAAGCCCTTGCATCACAGCCTTTGATTAGATCCCATGTCCCTTCCACCAATCAGAAATTAGGGGATTGCCAGCGTGGTTTTGTCGTTTGGTTGGGAGAATAGGTTAAACTTGTTTGTCTGTAGTTGCAGGGTACGAGGATAGTGACAGGGGAATAGTGGGTTTTGGCGGGAAAGGGATTGGGGTACTGTTAGGTTAAATTTTGTGACGGGGTTAGGGGAAAGGATGAGTGGTGAAACTGGTGTTAGGGTTTAAGGGGGTAAAGAGTTAACGGGGTTAAGGATATAATGGGTTAAAGGACGAGGGGTGCAAAGGGAAAAAGGTTGTAGGGACTAATCTTGTTAGTCCTTAAGGACTAACAGTGTTAGTCCCTAAGGACTATCGATGTAAAAAGGTTAAGGGTGTTGGGCTAATGGCTGTTAAGTGGGAAATGGGCCAGGTTAATTGTTTTGGCCTCGTTAAAAAAAACTTGGGACAGGTTTAAATTATAAAAGGGCTTTTATTGATATAAAACCTTTTAAGGTTGTCTTCAAATATCTTAACGGGCTGACCCGGCCCATTAGATGGGTGCGGGTTGGCCCATTTAAGATTTCTTCAGTTTTGGCTTTGTCTTTGTCTTTGACTTTTTAACTTTGACAATTTACGCTCTTTCCAATCTCGTGCTTGGTTTTGTCGTTTTTAGCTTCGTTTTTGTCCTTATGTTAATATCCGATACCTGCACAGTAAATAACACAAAACAAGCGTATTTTTGGCATTTTATGTCCGTTTTTGGTCATTTGGGGTCGTTTTATTAGGTAAAAAGTATGTGTATTTAAGCACATACCAAAATCCCCCATACTAAACTATTGCCGTGTCCTCACGCAATGCCATAAGTAAACACTTTAGAAAACCAAGAATCTCAATCCCCCTCGACTAATTACCTCGAAAAGTAGCTAAGTGTTCATCAAGGGGAATTAAAGAATCATTAGTTTTGAAAAGCCCCGTTTTGACCATTTTTAACTATTTATACTTATTACCACACATATTTTTGTATTTTTTTTCTTTTTCTCATTTTTTATACTTTTCTTTTTAAGCAACTAACTAGAATGTTTGGACTTTCATTATTTTCATAACTTTAAGGGTCATAGAATAAGAAGCACTTTAATCCTAAAATGCCCAAAAAAGGATAAATTCATCGTTCCCGACTTTTCACTTGTCCCAAACCAAGCTTAAAAACGAAATCACCGTTAAATATAAGGTAAGATGCTAACACTACTCATACTTGCAACTTGTATACTTTTTACTCCTGAAAATTATTAAATATTATGTGAGTGTGCTTATTTCGAATTTCAACCATAGATCAAACGTTTTGTAAAATTTCTATGCTTCATGTTCCACCCAAAAGTAATGAGTTTGAAAGCGAGATCGTCCCATGTAGCGACTTTCGTCTTGGTACATCCCAACCTTGCGGCTAAGTGACCAGGCTTTTGACACCTCACATAGACTAGTATTGGGACTCACGGACCTTCGGTTTTAAAACCCTCGGATTTCCCGTTTATACATAAAATCACAACTTAAAACGAAATAGTCTTAGTTCAAAAGCATATTTAAATTTAAGAAAAAGAGATTTTCCCTATATTTATTAAATCACATTTATTACACTTAATATAATTACACATCCTTTAAACTAAGGAAATCCTTGACCTTTTAGAAGGCTGCAACATCGGTTGTGAGCCGGCAAGATGCAGCAAACTTTTATCAGTCTCGGATAATTACTATGTGCCTTATTTAGAAGACTGCAACATCGGTTGTGAGCCGGCAAGATGCAGTAAACTTTTATTAGCCCACAGTTTTTATTATTATTATTACCTCATTTTTTTACACTTTATATTACCATGATATAGAGAAAATTTCTTTTTAGAAAATTTAAGTATAAATTTGAACTAAGACTAAAATTATTGATATCGACCATACTTCAAAAATCGTTGATATAAGTTTAATTTTCGAAGATAGCACGTATTATTAGTCCGGTTAGAAGCTTATGGGAGAGAAAAGCCACAAACTACACTTATGAGCTCTTAAGATTTCCAACTAATCCTTGTTTAGCATCTAACTCATAATTAACTTTATCATTTCTCGTTCTTCGCAAATTTAAAATCTTTAATAAAAAGATCCGCGAATGCTTAGTCTAAAAGTTAAGGGACAAGCTAGAGCTCAACACGCTCGATCGAGTCAAAATTTATTCTTATTCTACCCAGCAGGAAAGTCAACATTGTGATAAAACACTTATTTTATTTTTGAAAATTTTTAATTTTTTTTAATTTTTTTGGTATTTTGGTGGTAAAAACAGGATTACGTGAAAACAACGACTGCAGGCACAATCAAATCGATAGATCCCCCCATACTAGAATTAAACATTGTCCTCAATGTTTTAAGAATGGTCTCTTCGTAAATCTAAAGCCGTTTATTAAGTATGCATTAAGATAAACGTTAGTCGATAAGATTGGATATTGGATTCCCATAATTATGCAAAGGATTGAAGCTCGAGTGAACGAAGGACAAAACCACGAGCACGAGAGGCTTCAAAATCCAAGGAAATCCTAGACAAACATCACAAAACACAAAACACAAGAAAGGAATAGGCGAGCCTCCTCACAACATACTTATTCGTTACTAATATTATAATTATATTAGGATAAGCATGGGTTATCACCCACGAAGCGCTTATTTTTGTTAACCGAGACTTGAGCCTGACTTGATCCCCCATACTTAAGCTGGTCAAGGAGGATAGAAATGGAGAAATGGAACATCCAAGATAGGAATGTCCCCTCCAGAAATCATCATCAGGCTTTTAGAAAAATTAGAAATGATCTTTGAAGGATTAAAGCCCCAATGAGATAAGGGATGGGGAGATTTTTCCTCATTAGAAGAAAGACTACCAGGATTGAAAACTTTTTCCTCATTTATGGATGAAAATGGGAGCAAAGTGTCAAAAACTGTAGAAAGAGGATCACGGGTGAATGAGATAGAAAATTCATTCGGTGATAAAAATCTCTTAGATTGGACTTCAATGAATATCCCTGGATCGAAAATCTTGTTTCTAGTTCCGGAAGGAAAAGAAACTACAAGATCAGGCTCAAGAGAATCATCAGAAGGAGCGAAGTCCGAATCTAGATAAAGGGTGGGATGGGTGGGCAACACATTAGGCATACGAGGTTCTCCTAAAATATCTTTCATAACAACACTAGTCAACTCACCCTGATCGGGCTCAGTCTCAAAGAGAAACGAATCATACTCGAGAAGAGAGTTATCAGCATGAGTAGTGGTACTGCCACTACTCGTCTTTTCCGTATGATCGCTAAAAGTCTCGAATTCGGGTAAAGAATTATCCAAATAAGAGAGAGAATTATCGGACTTCTTAAAGAAAGAGTCACTATCCTCAACGGGGATAGGAAATGTGGAAGGAGACTTGAGCACACAATCAGGAGTGAGGTTGTCATTCAAAGATTCGATCTTAGCAACAAGAAGATAGATATTCAATCATTTCTCACGAAGTATATCGTCCTTCACCTCTTCTAAGCTGACGAGCTCAGAATCGGGAGGTGATGCCTCAATGTAATCGATGTTCTCAAAAGAATCATCATCACTCGAAGTACAATCATTGTATTGGAGAAAATCTCAAAGTGATCGTTTAAAACATCAAGAGGAGGAGAATTATCACAAAAAGGCACATCACATGTATCGTCAGAAATACCCTCGGACTCACTTGGGATTGGGACAAGGTTCTCAACACTAAACTTTATTAATTCGTCTGATTCTGTTTCCAGAATAGTGCTAAGCTGCTCGCCCCCATACTTACAAAGTTATCGGGCTCCTCTGTTGGTAAGACGGGCGTGATTGCAATAATATACTCCTCGTCATCGTCTTCGTAGAAGGCAGGACGATTCCAGTTTAGAGTATTAATATAATTTACTCAACACTAGACTTTTTCGTTTCCGAAATAGTGTTAAGATGCTCGTCCCCCATACTTAGAGAGTTATCGGGCTCCTCGATGGGTAAGTCGGGTGTGATTGCTTTAGGCTTTCTATATATAATAGTATACTCATCATCATCAGCCATAGGAAAATTCCAATTTAGAAGAAAACTTTGAGCTGCCGGCTCCTCCTGCTCTGCCTGTTTTGGTTGAATTCCATTAAGAATTTGCAAATCATTCATAAGTTTAAGTAGCAATTCTTGCATAACTTCAGGTTGATTCTGCTCTTCTTCCACAGCTTGCTTAATTTTAAGAAATCTCTCCTCAGCTAGCAATAAAGCCATGCACTTTTCTTCAGGAGGTATATGATCATACTCATTTAAAAATCTTGAATAGTTTCCATTAAGTTTTCTCTAGCTTGCAACATTTCCGTATCCGTTGCTTGAGGAGGATGATGAATTACGGGAAACTGCGGGGGTTGATATTGGTCAAAACCAGAAAAATTAGAATTATAGCAATGATTAGGTTCATAGAAATTTTGGTTCAACGGTTGACACTGAAAATTCTCATGAAGAACCCCGCAATTTTCACAAGGAAATTGTTGTGGCTGACTCGGAAAATAATGTAGAGGTTGGTTAAATCCAAAGTCTTGATTGTAACAGGGACCCTGATCAAAGACGGGTGTGTTCCCTGTTTGACAATCGAAGCCCGGATGAGAGTTCCCTCCACAAAATTCACACGAGTATGTCTCGTATTGGTGTTGTGGAGGTTGGTTGAAGAAGTTTGGTGTTTCATTATAAGAATAAGGATTTGGGTTATAGACAAACTCATTTCCGGATCATACACTGCTACAGCTCGGACAGTTTCCACCATTAAACGGACCTCCACAATACGAGCAACCAAAATGGTTATACGAAGACATGTCGAAGAATTAAACGGATAAGAGGATAAAGAAGATAAGAATTAAATGTAATAAGAGGATAAAGAAGAATATTTTTAGATTTTTAAAAATAATATATGAGAAAAGAAATTAAAATAAGAAAGAAAAATATTTTTGGTAACCAAAAATCAAACATGCACGGTAGCTCTCTAAAAATATACAAGAAAGCGGAGGAGCTGGTAAGCGCGAGGCGCTATTTAGAATAACCCTTCTCCTTTTGGGTGATGTTGATCAAACCCGCCTTAAACTTCCCTTATAGCACGTAATCTAAAGGTGAGCCATAACAACGATTAACAAATGGTTATTTTTAATATCAAAATAAAAGAAAATAGAAGTGTAAAATATTTTTGTATTTTTATGGTTTTATTAAGAAAATATTCACAAATGAAAAAATGATAACTTCACGAGGAAGGGTCTTCAAAATACTAATCTTCAAACTAAACACAATAATCGTAACACACTTCCCCGGCAACGGCGCCAAAAATTTGATTCGACTCTGTTAGCCTCAAAATATTGAGTCGAACAAGGAAGTTCGTTCATTATATTAGGTCTCGGTCACTTAATTAATTATACGTTGTAATAGGCTAGAAGGGTAAACGGGCTCGTAAATGTAAGCTAATATTGTATGTGTATCGGGCTAAAGCCCAAGTCAATCCCGAGCCCGGCCCAAGTAAAAGCCCACACGCCCCATGTAGTTGTGTAGGGTATATATACCATTTTCCACTATGGAAAATGGTGTTGATTCTCATTTGTTCATTTCTCATTTGCAAGAATTAACCAACTCTTTTTCTCTCTACTTTCTCTCTCTAACTTCTCTCTAAATTTCTTCCATATTTTATCTCATCTTATTTTTCTTGTTTCAATAATGAAGTGAAAGTGATTTTGGGTTCCGACATTTGGTATCAATCGCCACGGGTGGGTTTTGTGATTTGTGGTTGTTTAAGCTTATTCGGATAACTTATCTCTAGTTTTTTTGTAATCGTTATATTGCAATAGAGTCATTTTTAAGCCAAGGATGAAGAAACTTAGACTGTGAAAACATTGCAAGATGACCATGATTGTCTCCAAACAAGAATGGTCAACATGCTCACAAATGAATTCTTGATTAAAGATATTGAAGAAACCATTAAACCAAATTGAGAGGTGCCAATTAGAGCTCTTAAAGTCCAGTTACAAAATAAGTATCAATTGGGGGTTACAGACAATAAGATCTATAGGGCAAAAGCTAAGGCAAATATAAAGGTTTTGGGAGATTACACTGAGCAGTATGCTTTTTTAAGGGACTGTGTGTTGGAGTTATAGAGGACTAATCCTGACACAATAGTGAAGCTAGATGTTGAAAGATGTTTAGATCCTTCTAAACACTTCTAGCAATTTAGAAGGGATGTAACAATATGTAGGAGCTCTCAATAATAAGGGTTATACAAGAGGATGAGAGACTTGTTTGGGCTTGATGGGTGTTTCATGAAAGGGAAATATCCATGTCAACTACTAACTATTGTTGGTGTTGATGCAAACCATGGAACATATCCCCTAGCATATGCTGTAGTGGAAGCTGAAACATTGAATTCATGGTCTTGGTTTCCTATGTGTTTGGGAGATGATCTAGATATGACAAGGGACTCAATTACCTTTATGAGTGACAGGCAGAAGGTACAAAGTTCTTAATTTTAAGTTGCTTGTATTTATACTTTTGTTTTTAAGTTCTTGATATTTATACTTTTCTTTTTAACTTGTGGGATTTAGGGCCTCATACCTGCAATTGCACAGGTTTTCCCATATGCTAAGCATAGATTTTGTCTAAGGCACATACATGAAAACATGAAACTTTAGTTTAAAGGTGATTTGTATAAGGAGTTGCTATGGAATTGTGCCTCTGCAACAAGTATGCCAATTGTACTTTTATTAACATTAGGGCTAAGTATGGTAAGAACAGTTGCAAAAAGTTATGAATGGTTTCCAAAAAATACATCCACAACATTGGATAAGAGCTCATTACAATTATACACATATAGATGAGACACACACACATGCAAGTGAAAATACACATAGTATGATCATTGTTATATATGTAACGATATATTGTCAAGTAAACACACGCAGATGACAAACACATATATAAACACTAGTCCTCTAACCCACCCAATGAACAGGCTACTTTCGTAATATTATGTACATAATTTTATTTTACGTAATACGTTATCTCTATTAGTCTTTTGTAATGCATGTAGGGTTCTAAAAAGCACGCCATAGCGCCATTAAGGCCTTGCATTTCCACCATTTATTCCTCCATTTACGTTGTTTTTTTTGTTTCTGCCTCATCCTCTATACTCGATCAATAGATATCTTTCAAGATCCCGTGCTCATTCTTTTATCGCGTACTGACTAAATACAGTGATTCACATGCATGTGGACATTAAACGATCTGTTTGTGATGTTTGTAGATAATATAAGATAATTTTATATGATATGATATCCCTAAATTGTAGGTAAAATAAAAAAATAGTCACTTGATAAGTTTAATATTCAAAATATGTCATCATGATATGATATCCCTAAATTGCAGGTAAAATCAAAAATCTAGTCACTTGATAAGTTCAATATTCAAAATATGTCATCATAAATATTCGAATTGTATTTCCAGAAGTTATCCATATGATGCATGCCATGTCATCGATGAGTCATCATTGACTGGGCGATGAGGTGGTAATGATGTGTCATGGTCTCCTCTATTATATAGTGTAGAGATTAAGATATATATGTATTATAATATCACCCACAAAATAAATATGAATTTAAAAACTGGATTTATTATTTATTTATTTATATGATATTAATTACGTATTATTATAAAATTGGTTCGGTTCGGTTTGGTTTTTGGAAGAAAACAGAAAATGAACCAAAATTTTTCGGTTTTTGAAAAAGTAAAAAACCGAACCATCGGTTTCTAGTTTCGGTCGGTTTTTACGGTTCAGTTTTTGGTTTGGTTTTGGGTTTTTTGGTTTTTTCTGCTCACCCCTAATAAATACGTACTACTTCATTCATTTTTATATACAACTCTTCCAATTTATATACAATCTCCCTAAACTTCACACTCTCAATTTTATTTTTAAAAAACTGTCTTACTAAATACTCCCCGACCCAAAACATATCAATCAAGAAACCTCAACCGAAGCAATCCACCGACACCCGATGGCATCTTTATGCTCGGAAACTCATCACCGAACCCATAAATGAACTTATTATGGCCATAATCATACTATTATAACCAACCTTATCCAAACCAACCATACCGAAACCAGCACCCGACACCGGTACTAGAACATTACGGGTTTTACGGTTTCGGGTAACACCTAAACGCGTTTTAAGATTACTCGTCACAACCAAGCTCGTTCCCATTCAGCCACCGTGACTACGTATCACAAACCTAAATGGGTGGTTCGTCATAACAACAACGTACGGATCCACCCATGTCTCTGATTGATTCATTTCTGGTCAAACAAATGTACACGCCATTTTTGGATTCTTTTCAAGAAAACACCAGTTATTGTCTATAACCCAATCGTGAAAAATCTGTCGTTAAAGCAGTCGTGACCTCACCACCGAGGATGAAGAAGCCAACTAGAGCACGCCAAAAGAGGATGATTCAAAGCGATGATGCACCACGCCAGATTGCGTGGACACATGAGGAAGAAATTGCGTTGGCTAAAGGTTGGGTTGACGTTTCTGAAAATAGCAAGCTTGGTAACTCGAGGAAGGAAGCAGGATTTTGGTGTGCAGTTTTGATGTACATGGAAAGCAACCCAAAATAGTATGATCGTTGTTAGCCTACCATTTCACAGACAATACACACGAAATCTGTAAAAATTCTAGAGAGAGAAAGAGGTTTAGAGAGGGAAAGAAATATGATAAGAAGGTGGAAGACTACATAGGGGAGAAATGTAACCAACAACCTCCTAACATGCTAGGAGGGTAGTATTTATACTACAAAGGGAAGGAAGACCCTTGTTGGGTCGTTTGGCTAGCATGGGCTGAATACATGGGCTTTAGCCCGACACTTAGGACTAATTAGCTTAAAACAATTCTTGTAAACTACGTTTTCCTATACAAGGCTGAGGAATAATAATGACCATCACTTTACATAAAAACAAGGCTAACAATCTCCCCCTAAGGGGTGGTCATTGATGCGGTTGTTGTAAACGCACTAGTTTTACAACTCCCTTTGCAGAGCACCTAATCGTTGTAGTGTAGTAAGGCAAGACTCGGGGGTTGTTATCGTTCTCTCGGGAAATAGGTTGGGAAGGCTTGAATAGAAAATTACAAAAATCTAGAAGTCGAGAGAAGATTCTTTTTGTATTTTTATATTTTTATGAAAGCAAGTAAAATCATATGTTTGAGAGATTGGTTTGGTTTTAACTAATTAAACTAAATATTAATCTAAACTACTTTGGTGGTAATTTATATGGTAAATGAACGTATTTACTTATTCATGCATTACTGCTTAGTTTTCTTGTCCTAATTCATTGCTTTGTCACACTCGTGATGATCTGTGTAAGTATTTTCTAAGTCATGAACGAATTACACGAACCCACCGTCTACGTGATATTCCGTTAAGGTAACGCATAACTAAGGTAGTATGAAGACTATTACAAGGTGTCACACCCCGTAAATTTCAGGTCAATATTTTGAACTTTTCCGATCCTTATTTTTTACTTTTATACGTTACGTTTGAATCTTGCAGTTTACCGGGAAGTTAAACCGCGTAAATCTAAAAAAACGTCATAAGACGCGTTTCGATTTCGGATTTTGATTCGTTTAGACATTATATGAGTTATTTTATCATTTCTAAGTGTTTGATAGCTCGGCTCGAGCTCTTATAAAGCTTTTTCGAGCTTTAATATATAATAAATTCATATAAGTAATTAAGGGGTAATTTGAGTATTAACTTAATTATAAGGACCTATTTCATAAATAAATGAAGAATGTATTCTAAAATGACCTTTAACCATAATTAATCTAACGATTTATATTCTAGTGCTTGGTATTCTTCATACTTAGTTTTGACTTTTTGAGTACATTAGCCAAAACTAATCAAAAACTAATTAGTACTTTCGCTAATGTATGTTTTTATTGAAATACTTTGTACGTTTGAATATTAATTAGTACTTTAGCTTATGTTTCATTCTATTGTTGTACTTTGGTACGAGAATGCTATTGTTTGTTTTATTAATGTTTAATAAATCTATCATGGTTTTACTTATGGTTTTTGTTTGTTTTACTTTATGCATATGTTTATTGATGCGTTTGGGCATTTGGCTATTAAATACATTAATTTTGTACACATTCAAGCTTTTCAAGCCAAGCTCAAGCTTTAATCAAATCCTACTCAAGCTAAGCTCAAGCCTATATGGTTAAAGCTTGACGAGCTATCAAGCCAAGCTCAAGCCTACTATTGTTTTTTCAAGCCAAGCTCAAACCCTGTCAAGCTCGAGCTCGGCTTGACTCGATTACACCCCTGCTCGAGATACGGCTATGACCTCGTTTACACCCCTTACTGATTTTGTCATGATGTTAAAACCTGAATTTTGCCACTAATCCTAGTAAAATACGTTTGCATTTTCTTTCTTTGGGGGTCTGCGGGTAACCAAACCGTCATAGTGCTCATCAACTGTTGACTTGTTTGGCACAACATAATACTCTACATACATTCATGATAAACAATGTGGATAGTTTACAAATAATTTTGCCAGCCTAATATTTGATTCAGTCATTGATGTTCCAAAAGATTATCATCAATGCATAATCCCAAAATGCGTACTCAATCTTATAGCATGTACAGATTTCATAGACATTACACTTACCGACATAACAATTTTTAACTTAATCATTTCAAATAATAGAAATACACCACAAACTTAAAACAGCTAAAACATAATAGATCATCATCTATTCGGGATTTCCTTGCATTTTCCATCTGACCTTCGAGCTGAAGATTATTGAAGTTGTCTCAATTAAGCCAGGTATCATGATGATCGGTAAGATCTTGCACACATTTCTGGATCCTCATACAAAAACATATAACCACCATGGAGTTTACCTTTAAAAATTGCAACATTTTGAATTCGGGTAACACATTACAAAATTAGTTAACTATTAGAACACTATGTATATACTTATAGTTTTAGCACATTATGAATCGTTTGACGGCAGGATTAGCTTGTGTCATGAAAGCGACCAAATTAAATGAATTGCTGGTGAGACCCCACATAGATAACAATTTCTTGGATCCAGATTTTAGGGTTCTTAAAAATTTAACTACTTTTTTGATTTGGTACGACTATTGAAGGGAAATACTAATTATAACTTGTTGATTGTTACCGGAAAACTTCTTACTTAAACAGGAAAACACTCAAATTCTTGAGTGTACAATATAATCTTTTGAACTTGTTTTGCTATGGTTTTTTTTCTTTTCAATCTTATTACACTTGGTTAGAGCCATAACAAACATAAAAACACGAAGAATATTGAAGTAATTATTAATTCGTAAGGATATTTATTTAATTTCAAAGTTTTGCTAGAATATGGATGTATATCTCTTCTATATTTTTTCTATCACTGATAAGTAAGATATTATTACTATAAATGATGTGATATCTCACATTTTCTATGGAATCAAAGAATTCTAGAAGAAGAAAGATTTAGGAATATATGGTGTGTATGGTTGAAATGAGTTGAGAACAATATATTCCACCTTTATGCCAATTTGAATGACCCCAAAATCAATTGTAACATTATAATATACTTTTTTTTAATATGATAAACATATTATTGGATAACATTCTTTTTTCTTAATAAATCTTATGTTGGAATACTAATTTATAGATGCTTGGTTTAATTAGATAGGGTTCGTTTTACACAAGTTGGGTACCGGATTCTAATACCAAACTTTTAACAAATATATTATCTTCCCAATTAAAATGTGAGAAGATTTTCGAGTACACGAATTCAGAATCAATTCGGCAATTTGTTGAATAATATGAAGCACCCAAGTGGGCATGCATGTTGTTTGCCTTATAAATTGTGCTTATCGGGTGTATGTTACAGTCAAGACATAACTCATACACCACTCGTTAAAGTAAGAAAAGAATGTCTAGACAGGGCAGCAATGGTGGTAGTCGGCGAACAACTGAGGCTGCGCCACCAAGACTAATTCGGGTAGAGAGGCAGTCAACCATGGAGAGGAAGTTACCTACCATTAAAGAAGATGAATGTACCAATGGTGATCAGGTCAGCCAGCTTCAAAACTACAATGGAAGTCGTGTCGCATCGTTTTCATCTTCGTCCACAAAGACCATATATAGTACGATACATTATGCTTGTAATTAGTCTAGCTAGTTGTTAACGATCAATAAGGATGACAAACTTTTTCCATTTGTGGTTTTTACTTATGGTATGTCGTCTTTGTTTCTAACAGCTTTTGGTCGAGCAAACAAAAATACAATAATATGGTCATATGAAAAAGTGATAAACGGGTTTTTTCCATTCAAATTTTCACATGGAGTTTTTTCAATTTCTTTCTTTCAACTTGTATGCTTTCTTAATAAACTGATTTCCAATATAGCGAAAGCTAAATTTTAACAATTTGGATGTTTTATTCTTCCTAGATTGGAACTTAGAGAAGGAATTAATCATTGATAAAGAGTGGTTTTGAAAAGAACGATATTAAGGTTAAGACTCCCAATATGATCTAGCTTCAATCTCAAACTTGGAGCATATATCATCAGATTTTTGTTACAAAAAGATGGAACCATATTGAAGTTTGGATTTTCAATAAGTAATATGCAGGATACAACCCTAATGATGCTACAAGATACTGTATTAAACTTTAATCTAATCAACTCTCGAGTGCTTTGGGGCCATTATATAGCCTAATGTATTCAGAAGGGTTGTACTAAATAAACACTAAATCCACTAAACTTTTAATTTACTTTTATAATGCAATCAAAAAGTCAGCAACATTGGAATTTGAAACTTCAATGCAGTCAAAAACTCATTAAAGTATTTTTGTCTTTTATTTATAACTCCTTACTTAATTATCTTAATTTGTAATGTTTTTGAATTCCTTTTTCGAGTTCAGTTGCACCAATTTTGTTTTAAGTTCGAGCTTTTTGCCTAGTTAGATTAGTATATTCAATAAGTTCCTTGCTTACATAGTGTATCAAGTTAACCTTTTATATAATAAGACTATATTAAAGTATATATTGTATATTTAGTGTAATCGTCCCATTGGCATGAGCCTATAGTCTAGAAGCTTCCTTTGTATCCTATATATATAGGTTGGTTATTATCAATTAAAATTAAGCAATCAATCCAATCAATATCAATTTCTATTATCTCTTATGGTAATCATAGCCTAATATTAATCTTCCCGTAATCTTCTCCTTCTTTTTCTCTCATAACACGCTCCTCACCTCTTCTCCCATCCCAAAAAAAATTACTGTTCATCGGCGTCACTATTCATCGGCGAGTACTGTTCATCGACGAGTACTGTTCATCGGCGGGTACTGTTCATAAAAAAAAGATTGTTCTTATGGCTTCTCATGATCAGCAATGATATATGGATACCGGAGCAACTTCTCACCTTTCATCTCACACTGGTAACCTTCAAACCTCTTTTTTTAATCGTAATTTTCATTCAGTTATTGTCGAAAATGGATCATCTATACCTGTCACCCACTCTGGACATATACAAATCCCTAATTCATATCGCCCACTCCACCTTAAAAAATATTCTTGTCACACCCAATATAATTAAAAACCATGTTTTTGTACGTAAATTCACCGCTGATAATAAATGCTCAATTGATTTTGATCCCTATGGTTTCACTTTACGAGATTATCATACCCGTCAAAGCCTTCTTCGTTGTGACAGCACGGGTGATCTATACCCTTTACATGTTGCCGCCTCAGCCTTTGCCCTACTTAATAATAATCATTCCCTTTGGTATCAACGTCTTGGTCACCCCGGTGACAATGTAATTCAAACCCTGTCGTCACGTGGCCTTGTGTCTTATAATAAACAAAACACTCAACACTATTGTCGTGCCTGCCAGTTAGGGAAACAAACAAAACTTCTTTTTCAATGATCTACCTTTATTGTCACATCTCCTTTTGACATTATTCACTCGGACCTTTAGACATCTCCTGTCTCTAGCATGAGTGGATATAAATACTATGTTTTTTTCTTAGATCACTATTCATATTTTTTTGGGGTCTACCCACTTCACAGAAAATCTGATGCATAGTCAAAACTTCTACACTTTGTGCATTTGTAAAAACCCAATTCAACCGTGAAATTATAGCTTTCCAATGTGATCATGGTGGAGAATTTGACAACTCCCTCCATGAATTATTTGCCACTAATGGCATTCAATTTCGTTTCTCATGCCTACGTACATCTCAACAAAATGGCAAATCTGAACGTATGATTCGTACTATCAATAACGTAGTACGTTCTCTCCTCTTTCAAGCCCGTCTTCCTACCGAGTATTGGGCCGAAGCACTACTTACTGCCGCTTACTTACTTAATATCCTCCTCTCCACCTCTATCAACAATGATATCCCTTACATGAAATTATTCAACAAACCAACCTCTTACACCCACCTTCGCATGTTTGGATACCTTTGTTACATTTACACCTTTCCACCGCACAAACTTGGCCCTCGTACCACACCATCTATCTTTCTCGGATACCCTTACAATCATCGTGGATATCGGTGCATTGACCTAAACACCAACAAAATCATCATTTCCCGTCATGGCACATTTGACGAAACTGTCTTTCCCTTCGGCTCCATGACTCCAACTCAACCCCCCTCATACTAATTCTTAGATGATAATCTCGACACCTCCCCCATTGCACTTTACCTTCTTACCACCCCTACTTATCCTCAACAAATACCCACCATCAAACAACCCCACAAAGCAACAACCACAAACAACCACCTAACTATCGTTGCTAACACCATCACCACTAAACACAACGCAACCACCAAACACCCCACCACCAAACACCTCGCCACCACCACCACCACCATCTACCTCGCAACATCCTATGGTCACACGTTCTAAAAAAGTTGAAATTGTGAAAGTCTATAACCCCCAAAAATACAACTTTCAAGTTATTCACCGACCTCCCCCAAACCCCCTCTAAGACCTCCTTTCCATGCCCTACGAGATCCTAACTGGAAACATGCTATATATGACGAATATAAAGCTCTCATCAACAATGACACTTGGGTGCTTGTTCTTCGCCCACCAAATGTCAATATTGTCTGCTCCATGTGGTTATACAAACACAAATATAATACGGACGGGTCCTTAAGTCGGTACAGAAGCCCTCGGCTAGTTGCAATGGTGTATTCATCAACAAGGCAGTTCGACCTTTCGATGAGACATTAGCCCGTGTTGTCAAACTGGCTCACTCCCATTTGGGACTATTCTTAGCCTTGCAGTTTCTCGACAGTGGCCTGTTTATTAGTTAGATGTGAAAAATGCATTTCTTCACGGCCATCTTACAAAGACAGTTTACATGCACCAGCCACAGGATTTACTGATTTAGCTCATTCTGATTATGTTTGCCTTCTGCAAAAGTTGCTTTATGGCCTTAAGCAGGCCCCCTGATCTTGGTTCACCAAGTCAACAGCGATTTTCCAGCTATGGCTATTCGAGCCGGTTTATCATCACAGCAAAACCGACGCGTCTCTTTTTATCTTTCACAAGGGGGGTTGTCACATTACTTACTACTGTATGTGGATTATATCATTCTTACAGCTTCTTCTACTTGGCTCCTGCAACATATCATCTCTTCGCTACATGCGGAATTTGCTATGACAGACCTTGGCCCAGTCAACTATTTTCTCGGTATATCTGTCACGCGTACTACCTCTGACACTAAGAAGAAGCTTGGACCTGAAGGATCACCGGCCACTGATCCTACTTTATATTGCAGCCTTGCCGGAGCACTTCAGTACCTCACCTTTACCCGACTCGATTTGTCATATGCAGTTCAACAGTTATGTCTTTACATGCATGATCCTCGAGAGCCACACCTTAATGATATGAAACATGTTCTTCGTTATATTCGAGGAACCACTGATCTTGGATTACAGCTATTTCGGTCTACTACATCATAGCTTATTGCCTACTCTGATGCTAACTGGGCAGGTTGTCCGGCTACGCGCCGGTCTACTTCTGGATATTGTGTTTTTCTTGGTGACAACCTCCTGACGTGGTCCTCCAAACGTCAGGACACGTTGTCTCGTTCTAGTGCTGAGGCTGAATACCGCGGGGTTGCGAATGCTGTAACTGAGACATCTTGGATTCGTAACCTTCTTCGTGAGCTTCATACCCTACTTTTCACAGCGACCTTGGTCTACTGTGATAATGTCAGTGCCGTATACATGTCTGCAAACCCGGTGCAACATCAGCCCACCAAACATATAGAGGTTGACATTCATTTTGTTCGTGACAAAGTAGTAGCAGGTCATGTTCGAGTTCTTCATTTCCCTTCTCGATTTCAGTACGTAGATATCTTCACAAAAGGACTCCCTTACCCATTGTTTACTGATTTCAGATCCAGTTTGAGTGTCCGCAAATCTCCCGCTTCAACTGCGGGGGCGTATTAAAGTACATATTGTATATCTAGTGTAATCGGCCCATTGGCCCGAGCCCATAGTCTAGAAGCTTCCTTTGTATCCTATATATAGGTTGGCTATTATCAATTATAATCAAGCAATCAATCCAATCAATATCAATTTCTATTATCTCTCAAACTAGGTACAATAAAACTGATTACGCCATTGAATATGTAAATTAAGGACATGTACAATATCTAATCAAAAATTCGCAAGGCCAAAAAAGTAAAGAAACCTAAATTGCCGTTTGGTTCGTGAATTTGAAATTTCGGATTCGGAATTCTAAATTCTAGGAAATTTGAATTCTTGATAATTAAAATTCCGGAATTTAAAATACTTACGTATGTTTGGTTGACAGAAATTCATAATATTTTAAAATCTGTCATTATTTATTATTGCAATTTTATAGAGAGTGACGGATAAGGGTGTAAAAAACCAAACCGACCCGACCCCGATTAAGCCTATTCGGGTCAACTCGAGTAACCAGAATACTAAATAGGGTCGGGTATCGGGTTGAAATTTTTGTTAACTCGGGTTCGAGTCGATCCAAAAAAATATTTTTTAATATAAAATTTATAAATTTTCTATTTAAACGAGTAAATTAAACAATTTTATTACGTTTTACTCACATTCGGGTTGACCCGAATCCGAACGGACCCAACCTGAATTGACCCAATCTGAATTGACACGAACCCGACTAACCCGAATTCAAATAGGGTCGGGTTTGGGAATGAAAAAATAACTAAAATGACTTAATAAAGGTTGTAATATCTAATTATGAATTTTATGTTTGTATATATGTTTACGTATACATATACTTTTTTATAAGTAAAAAGAAAGGAAAAAAATTCAACATTGGTATAACTGTATGAAAATTTTAATGAGAAAGTAAAATGCATTAACGATTAGGGTCATTCTAAATGAACACCATTTTCTCACTATTTATGATACAATCATTAGAATATTTTAACAAATAATTAAAAACACCTTAATTAATGTTCTAATCATTACAACATTTTGACTTTTATTTTTTTATTATACTAATTATTAGTAAATTTACATTTCAACTAATATTTTTAATAATTACTTAAATAAAAAAATACTTGTCCAACAACATGTATAAAAATAAACAAATATGTAAACATAAAGTTAATTATTAGTAAATTTACTTTTCAACTAATATTTTTAATAATTACTTAAATAAAAAAAAATACTTGTCCAACAACATGTATAAAAATAAACAAGAAATGAAACTAAAGTTTGAAATTAAATTTTACAACATGTATTAGTAATTTTTACTTATTTTTCAATTCATAAAGTGTTACTAAAAATCACATTAAGTTTGATTCATAACTTTTCAGGCGTACGGTATTAATATTCGAAATTCATTTTGGTAAGACTACTAACAAAATTTGTTCTTCCCATCCAGATGCATATCGTTTATATGTCGAATCCTAAGAGATGAGTTAATTATAAAGGGAAACCTTCCCGTAACGCAACTCTATTTAATGGTCTACCTTCACATGGGCAAATACTATCGGTTAATGTGATGTCTGATTGCGATGGCCTGGACCAAAGAGGAAAACTCGTATTACAACCACCTGCGTCAGATAGATTTATCACTACTTTCCTTGGTTGCCGAAGCAATAACCAAGCATGTGTCTGGCATTTCCCATCTCTTCCAGCAACTTTTAACGGTACTGTAGATTTTTTCATAACCGATTAGTCCAAATAACATACTGTATTGGTCGCTTGGCGTGGCCTTAACTCGCGTACTAACAATCGAACTTTAATTCGAGGCACACTGGTCTTCCGAGAGACCAAGATCCGTGAGGAGCGATGCTCTAAATCCTCCAATTTCATCTGACCTGACCATTTGTATACCTGAGACAAGATATAAGATGGACCACTTTCGGAATTTGTTTACGAAGGTCTTTCAATCTCAATTTGTTCGTCCGTAGATGAATCATGCCACATAGACGTTTGGCTTACAAATGAGCTGTGTCTTGGCGGTTCTTCATTTAGATCTGGGATTAAGTTATGCATCCGAGTTTTTGAGTGTTTGAGTTGAACCTATGTCTTGTAGGTTGGCTATTCAGTTCTATGTCAATAACCTGCATGAAAAACTACGTTTTCGTAGATCTTGACTTTTCAAGTAAAAAAAAAAGCACTGCTTCTTTTCTTGTTGTTTCTTTAAATGGACTTTCCACGCGTATTTGTTTTAAACGACGGTGGTTTATCACGGTGTTTTACTTGGATTAAACTATATCTACGTAAGTTTCTAAGAGCTTTTTTTACAAGTTTGATGTCTCACTAAATTTTCTTTGAAATGTTGCAATAACATCTTCACATGAATATCGTCATCTTCCACCGGTTCTGACCATGAAACGTTTAGCGTCCTCCAAAAGATATCAACCGAATCCAAAGGTATATACTCACCTGTAACAAAATAAGGATAACTATTTTGAAGTTGTTGAAAAAATAAGACCTTAAAAAATTAATCAAAGGATCGATATTAAATATGCTTACCTGAATTTAAATAAGTTAAAAGTATGCAAGCACATGGTAACCCACAACTATTACGAAGTCGACAACCACACAATTGAGTAGTCGATCAGGGTTCATCCAACCGAAGCTAGTTCACTTTAAAAATTACATCGAGAGCTTCTTTCGAAACATGCCTCCGTAATATAAGATAAAATAGGTAGGTTATGTTTGATGATAAATAATTAAGGGTGAACTTCTTCCAAGCTTGCGTTGATTTCCGTAAATTTGATGGATTGCATCAATTTGATTAATTTAATTCACTAATTGATCCAAGTTAGATTAATTATATTTCTCAAGTACAACTTTTAACTTAGCGTGTTTTCTCTACAGTATATTGCTAGTGTGGTTACCAAGTTAAGAGATGATCAGTCCATGCCGACAACCCATTTCTTTATATTGTTCAAACCAACTGCTCATCCACGTAACTTTAAGCCCCTGGAATAGACTAAAAGTATATTAAATATTTCATTATAAGTGAATTAAAAAAGTATATCTAAAATGTGAAAATTAAAAAAAAACATACGTGGATATTTCTCAATACTTAATAGAAGTTGCTTGTAGTTTTTCCAAATACGATATCCACGTCGGAGAATCTTCTAGTAGCTTCCACGTCGAATAAAATGACTCCCAATCACATTGTACCTTGATCATTGGCTTACAATGCTTTATAATATTTCGATAAATGTGCCATCTACAAAGTAAGCGAGTAGTATTCGGAAAAACTTTTTTGCATGCACCTATGAGAGCTAACTCTCTATCCGTGATTATAACACGTGGAAGCATGCACCCTTCTAATGTTAACTTTAAACGCTCTAACACCCACTCATAGTTTTTCTCCTTTTCTTCACTTATAAATGCAAAAGCTATGCAAAATGTTTTGCTTGTTGAAGTTATACCAACAATCTCAACAAAAGGCATTTTGTATATGTTTGTCTTGTACGTGGCATCCATGATCAACACGTGTGGGAATGCATGCCATATCTTAAAAGATGATGGGTGTACAAAAAATAAAGCTTCCAACTCGTTTGTGACAGGATGGGTATCATAGTCGTGAACATAACCTTGAGTATGTAAAAGTGACATGAGATTCTGCATCGAAGATTTTTATAGCTAAACTAATATTTGATTAATTGAAAGAAAAATCAAAGTATAAAAAAACATAAAAAGTTGTGTAATTTTTTTTTACCTGCCTAGTAGTTTCTCCGACTTTTTGAGCCTTACGAATTTTGGATTGGGTATTATATATGTCTTTAATTGTTGACACATTATCTTTGTTTTGCTCTTTTAGTATCGCTAAATATTCGCCCTCCACATTCTTTCTTGTCAAATCTTCTACCAACCGATATTCATCTGTTGTTAATCGCCTCGCATAAGGATGCACCTCCATATGTTGCGCAGGGGGATGATTATGTTCATCGCACATCACACTTAACGTCCAACCACCCGTGAATATTTCCCTACCAACATGAATGGACAATTGATTTTTCTGGTGGCTGTATCTTTACTTGAAACCTTCTCTTTATATTGACCACTACGGTCACATCTTAGATAGACTTCGTTCTTAAAGCCGATTGTGTCCGCTTTTGATCTTTTAGTTACGATGACATAACCGAGAGGGCGTGCCTTGTTTTATGCCCAATTTTTTAATTCTTCATGAGAATTAAACACCTAAAATTGTGTATTATTTTTGTTAATGGTGACGTCCAATAATAAATTACTTGTAAGAATGCTTTAAAAAATTATGTCAAAACTTTAAATCAAATAGAATATCATTATGGTACCTGATCGGTGAAAAATGGCGATATTTGTGTAGAATATTCAACATCTTCAAATGAGTTGTCCTCGTTAAAAAACAACATTTATTGTGTACCTGCAAGTAGATAGAATCATAGTAAAAGGATTAAAAAAATAAAAAAAATTCACAAATCCCACATCGGTGGAAATAGGAAATGACTGTAAATTTTCACACTTACAAATACACGAATGATTTTATACTAATTTTCTAATAGAACTTTAATCGAAAAGCATTTTTTAAGACCATCTTTATCAGTGATCTCTCCAACCGGTTGGTAGGAAAGAGACAAAAAACCATTTTAATATTTAAAATATGCACATGAAGGAAAAAGAAAGAACCGAACGGTTCACTTGGTGACCTCCTAGCTTTGATCCCAACCTGGACACATGTCAAATTCTTAGTGGGCATTCAAAATTTCAGCCATATCCATCTATAGTGCTATCTTTTATATTATTTGAAACTAGAAATGTGATATATC
>BQNB010023752.1:37050-61469 GCA_026074375.1 Tanacetum coccineum | reverse complement strand
TGTGGATCTCTTAAAGAGTGGAAAGAAAAAGTCACCAAAGCCAAAAGCAAGAGGTATCTCTTTTCAAGATCCTGAAGAAGTTGTAAGAAGAGAAGTTATTTCACCACTAGTTTTAAAGATTTTAACAAAAGAAAAGGGAAAATCCATAATGACTTAACCAGAGAAGCCATTAAAGAAGAAGGACCAGATTCAGAGTGATGAAGAATTGGCTCTCAGACTCTATGCTGAAGAACAAGCTGAATTTAAAAGACTGCAAAAAGAAAGAGCTGCACAAGAAGAAGCTAGCAGAGCAGTTATCTATAAAGAAAATGATAACATTAAAGCCATGAATGAAGCTGATGAGCAATTAGCTGTAAGAAAATGATAACATTAAAGGTTCTTTGCAGCACAGAGAGTAGTAGAGAAAAGGATTAAACCACCCACCAAAACTCAGATGAGGAATAGAATGTGTCTATACCTAAAGAATATGGGTGGATACAAACACAATCAGCTAAAAGGAAAGAGTTATGAAGAGATTCAGAAGCTCTTTGACAAAACATACAAACAGATAAACTCTTTTGTACCTATGGCATCAGATGATAAGGAAAAAGGTAGTGAAAAGAAGGCTGGAGGTAGTAGAAAGAAAACACTTGCTAAGAAAAGAGCGGGTGAAAAGCAAAGTGAAGAGAGTTCTAAAAGACAAAAGATGGAGGATGATGCTGAGAAAAAAGAGCTTAGAGCTCATTTGGATATAATTCCAGGAGATGATGTAGCTGTAAGTGTTGAATCATTAGCTACAAAGTATCCAATAGTTGATTGGAAGACACATGTTCTATCAGAAGACAAGATGTATTATGAGATCATCAGAGCTAATGGAAGTACTAGATCTTATAAGATATTTACAGAGATGCTTGATGATTTTGATAGGCATGATGTGTTAGATTTATATAGGCTGGTTAAAGAAAAGTTCGAGATTGCAAGCCCAGAAGGATATGACAGATTACTTTGGGGAGATCTCATTACTGTGTTTGAACCAAGTAAAGATGATGAAGTCTGGAAAGCTCAACAGGATTACACATTGATCAGCTGGAGATTATTTAATTCATGTGGAATTCATGCATTACTGATGGATACTGGCATTGCTATTCACATGCTGGTAGAGAAGACATATCCTCTTACTCAAGAGATGCTTTAAAGAATGCTGAGTGGGAAGCTACAGGTTGACCATGAAAGTGAAATGGCATTTGAACTTCTCAGATTTACTAGATCACAGATTGAAAGTATAAGAGTGTTTTGAAGAATCCTCTCAAAAAGGTTTAATTTAAGAAACTTGATGATTTGGAGGTAAATCACAAGTTTAGGAGAGGATTGTTGGGAATTAAGGGCTTCTACAAAGTTTATACTGCTGGTTCAACTTAGTACTGCCAAGCTTAAATAGTGTGTACTGCTCAGATTATAACTACCAGTACTAACTGGTTAGTACTGCTAGAGTAAAAGTTAGTACTGCCAGTACTAACTTAATACTGCTAAAGAGAAGTTAACACTGTTGCATGAAGATTAGGACTGATGAAGAGTTAAACGCGTTTTGTGATATGTATGGACTTATTATGTGTATATCTTATATAGTTAGAAGATATGTTAATATCTTGTAAACGTTTAGAAGATTTGTAGTTATCTTGTAAAGGATTCCTTGGTGTATAAAAGGAGATCCTAGGTTATGGTTTTAGAATCATCACATCACATCATATCAGTCTTTCATAGTATTCATAGCTTCAAGGTTGTAAACCCTAACACTGTCAAAGAGTGTTCGTATTAATATATTAAAGCTTATTGTTTTGGTTGTATTTCTGTGTCTCAAACATACTTTTTCTTTATTCTTCTTAGTGGTATAAACTAGATTCCGCATAGTTTATATCATACACTCAAAGTTTTAGTCTTAGTGCCTTTGGATTTATCTAAGGATACTAAACCTTACATCAAGCTAAGGAGTTCAAGATCCTTTCACCAGGACCATCAGAAGAGATGAGAAAAAGAGATTAGATCAATTGAAACAAGATCTAAGTATGTTAGTGATCAAGAGTTTTAGTAAGAGAAAGAAGGTTTAGAGAGAGAAAGAAAAGACTAAAAAATTCCGTGCAAAGAGGAATATTTTTCTGCTAGGAATGGAGAAGTATTTATAGGCAGGGAATCCCAACGGTCATCTGGTGGCGATCTCGGCGGTCCCTTATATATAAGGGGGCCGCCACTAGACTCCGCTCCCTTTTTTGCCTTTTTGTGGTAAATGTTGTATCTGTTATGGAACCTTCCATTTTGGGGGGAAAATTTGAATTTCAAATTTTATGTTTTTAGTAAAACTTTTCTTTTAATTAGAAATTTTGTAAATGTATTTTTGAGAAAATACTTTTGTAGAATTAAAAGTGAGGATTAAGAGAGAAATATTGTTTTGATCACTAATCATGCTTAATTATTTTGTTTGTTCATACCTTAAGTGATCACTAATCTTTGAAATGAAATTTTACATTTGATAATTTGTAAACGTTTATTTTTATTGTAAACGTTTTTACATTTTGTTATTATCAAAACGTTGAGAGGTCGAAAAATATAAATAACATTTTTAGACATTATTTGTATTAACAATCTCTCCCTTTTTGATGATGACAGAATATAAAATCATTTTAAATAAAATTAAAGATGTCAAATTATTAAATGAGTTATGTTCTATTTCTCTCCTTTTTTGTCGAATTCAAAAAGAATGATCGTCGAGTTGTCGTAGGAAGAAAGAAATCGACGATATCAAGAATCCCCCTTGATGTGTGCTCCCCCTTGTTCGGGGCACCAAGAGATAGATCTTACAAAAATTGTGTCCTGACCCGACCTGACCCGACCTTATTTGGGTCGGGTTAATCGGGTTCAAAATTGAAGTTGGGTCAGTCGGGTCAACCCGACTAACCCGAATTCGAAATAGGGTCGGGTATCGGGTTCATATACTTTGCCTATTCGGGTTCGGGTCAACCCGACTGACCCGAGTTAAGCTTTTTTTTTGATTTTGTTAATAAAAATTCAAATTTTCTTAATAAAAATTCAAAATTTCTTAATAAAACAAATAAAATTTTATAAATAGGACAGACCCGAACCCGACTTGACCCGACCCGACTTGGACCCGACCCGTTTGACCCGAACCCGACTAACCCGAGTTCAAATAGGGTCGGGTTCGGGTATATTATTTTTAGCCTCGACCTGACTTGGACCCGACCTGTTTGACCCGAACCCGACCAACCCGACCCGATTGACACCCCTAAGTGCAAGACAAATATCTTTCAAGTTAACACATTGTATTCAATTTAACAAAAGAAGAGTTTTTCATTCAAGCCAACAAGAAACTCATACACTAGCACATCCAACTAATACATTCATGTAAAATAAAACTAGAGCTAATACACGATAAAGAGAAATAATACTACATAAGTCTTAAATGATTCATGATTCATAGAGAATGACTTTTTGAGCAAAAGGTTTAGGGTGACACGTTTATGAAAACATTTAGAGATTTTTCAAGCTGGAGGTGGAAAGTGTGAGGTGATTGCGGTAGTGAGAAAATATTCAAGATGAGCAAACATGATGTTCATTTCATCTCTTAGGGTGAAGAAAAGGTTTCAGTTGTGAGAACAACATATACAAGTTGACCCATGATAGTCATGATAGTTGTAGAAAAGAGGATGGCCCATGATAGGTGGTTGAGGTTGTGGTGGTGATGGTGGTGATGTAGTGTCATGAGTGTGATCAAGAGGAGTGATTGGGGACAAAGAAAGTGTGATATTCAAAGAAGGATGATTTTGAAGTGGTTGAGGATTTAGAGGTCTAAGAGGAACATCCAAAATGTTGTCAAGCAAAGGGTTCAAGTGAGGAGGAGAATTTTGTTCATGTAAAGATGGTGGTGAAATTTGAAGTTTTAAGTGAAAGGAAGAAGATGTGTTATCTTGACTTGATGATGTTTGAATAGTAGATGTGGTCTTTGATGGTGCATTTAGAGGAGTTAGAGATGAAGAAGTTGTTGTAGGAGAAGGTGTGGTGGTAATATCTTCATCACTAGATATGTTGACAAATAGTTGTCAATGAGGGATTATGGTGAGTTTGATTTTCTTAGAAGTGTTGGATGAGGAAGCATTTGTGGAATTCATGGTAAAATGATGTTAGATCCAAGATCTGGACTCATCTAGGATATCATGATCATGATCAATGCGGAATAATTAAACATATCATAATCAAGAACAAGGCTTTTACTAATAAAGATTACTATTAAAATGCTTATAAATAAGCTACTAATAATAAGCTACTAAACCTAGGCGCCTTATAGGACATGACGCCTAGAGAACACACACACACCTTTGGTTTACATTGTATCTGAATCCCAATAAACTAGGTTCCTACCCTCTTAGATAATAGAGGACTAGTTTTACAAGCCAAACCCTAGCTACTAATCTAAGCTAACTAAATAATACAGAATATGGTCCTCATTGTTTTCTTCTTTCTTCATTTCAGCTTATGGTTTTGTAATCCATCAAATCTGTAATTTCTAACAATCTACCCTCAATTATGATATTAACAAAACAACCTGTATGTAAAAACCATGGTATAACATGTCATCACAAAATAATTTTGCACACCATAAGATCTTCTTCCCCTTTTTGTAATCATCTAAAAGTGGGTCTTGTGCCAACTCCTAAACGCTTCCCCACAATGATGCTGTAGATGTAATATATGAAAATAGAAGCTCCGCTTATAAGTATACTAACCATACTCAATAAACTCAGACTTTAATTAGCTTAAATAGCAAGTTATCATGAACATCCAAGAGCAATAACATCCTCCTCGCTCAAGAACTGATTTGCCTCACCGGCGATCTAACCCTCAATCTTTATTGCACTCACAAAATTGTAAACTGTTACATATGATCGATTAAAAAGCCAAATGTATCAAACGTCTTCACAATACCCTTATTTGATTCAGTGCTTACAAGACATGTTAATATCACCTAGGTAATGATGGTTCATCATGGTCCCCTGACCTACCTCCCCATAACCGCCATGCGAAGTCTCATCGAATCACAACAATAATAAGGACATAGATCGCATATACAAACGAAGTATTTATTACCAACACAAACAATAAATCGTATCTTAGCTATGATTCAACGCTGATGTACCTGATCAAAGACTCCTCCATAGCTAGTTAAAATAATAATGTGTTTTTGTCCAGTACCAAAACACGACATTATTATGTTATGTAATAAATGACTTGTAAACACCAAACCAAATCAATGAGAGAAACCAAGCCATAAGCATCAGTAGTATCTAAGATCCAAGGGCGTCTATGGACCTATAATATGTGTTGTCTGATATCAGGCAACACTAGCAGCAAAAACCGTAAGCAGACCAGTAGGAACCACAAAGCCTACCAGCAGGAACCATGAACTACCAGCAGGAACCATGACCAACAATCAACAGGAACATGATGAAACCAGCAAGAACCAAATGACCAATAGGAATTACGGAGTGTGATCAAAACAAATGAATATGCGTACATGTACTCAGATTTAGCCCAGCAAGAAATATAGGAAGAATATAATTCCTATAAATCTAGTACATTCCACAAATCACTCCATAAAGTCAGGAAGTAATTTTGGGAAAATATACAATCCCTAACAATTAGGGATTAATATTAAAACATATCCTTTCCCAAACCACGACTTATCATCATAACTGCTTCCAAATCTGTGAATTCATAACCAATCTGCCAATAATCACGTAGGCCCATGTACATACCATATGACTAGTAGATCCAACCATATACACACAGACGCAGCCATCATTCACACCTACACACACATCCTTTAACAACCTGTTGCGACTTTTCTTTTAAACTTGCTATTTTCTTTGTAACTACGACCACCTGCTTCTGTTATCACACGTACACCAGCAGACTCATAAAGTAGATAAACTAATCTAGACGACGCCTTAAAAGTGTTACAAAATTGTCGCAAAATCTATCACAAAATAGCATCTCCTTCCTCCCATAGGCTTTAGCAATACATGATTTGTCACTGTTCTGTCGCTAATCAGTCGCATAGCTGTTGCAAAACTGTCATAGATCTGTCCCATATCCATCAGCGACACTTTTTCTGTAGCAAAGTTGTCGCTAATACATGGATCCTGCGTTTCAAACAAGAATGAAGCATAAATACCATCATGATCACGTCACAGATGAGATCATCAATTTAGAAGCCTTCATGTGTCATTACTGCTGCTGCCTTTAAACAAATTAGAGTTTGCATAAAAACTCTAATTGCCCAATACGCCTTTTTATTAAAAATAACAAAAAAATAATTTTACATGAAAATAATTAAACAGATCATAATCAAGAACAAGGCTTTTACTAATAAAGATTACTATTAAAATGCTTATAAATAAGCTACATCTAGTTTATCTCAAACAACCTTAAGGAAAGTGTAGAAACCCTTCCGCGAGAATCGTAGAGGAAGCTAGGATTGAAAATAACCATTAATAGCACACTCTGCATCATCAGCTGCCATTAACACCAAACACTCTTTAGAATTGTTAGAATAAGAGATTAGGCACTTGTTCTAAAAGCCCTAAGTACACCGAGATAACAAGCAAGCTTCTAACCTCTTTAACCTAGAAAAAGCAAGTCACCTTTTGAAGAACAATGGCAAATGTCAAAAGTAACACACACAAACCTGTAGAGCAACTGAACTGTCAGAAGACTAATGTCCCTGTGCCTCCTTCACAGGTGGAGTAAACAGTTTTTCACTGACGCAAGCAGATCACTAAAGCTAGGAGCAATACCAAGATAAATATCTTGCGGCTAAGAAGTGTCACATAAGATAGTAAATAACACCATAGACAATGTAAGTCTAGTCTGAATACCACAAATCGTGTATTCTAGTATTAGCTCTTAAGCATACTGTAAATTCATTCGAAGTCTCAATTCTGTCTTGCCCAAACATGTAACAAATGCTTAATTTCTCAAATCATGATATGTGTGTGGTAACTTTATTTGCACTCTATGAATGCATCCCCCTCTGTTAAAAATGTTGTGCGTAAAGTTAAGCAAGTTTGGAAACCTAAGCAAGTCAAGCAAGTTTGGAAACCTAAGCAAGTCAAGCAAGTATAGAAATAAAAATAAAAGAGAGATTATGATCATTATAATCACCAACAGCCAACATACTTTACCACCGTAGGTTATCAATAGATGCCTACAGAAGAACATTCACTTATAGAATAACAGATGCCCTTTATTTTCTAGCTTACTAAACCTAACAAAGTGTTAGTGATTGCTTATGCTAACCCAAGGGAACCCAACCAAAATTAGGGATCCAACTTTCCAAACTCTCCATCTTTGTCTGTTTTCAAATACAGGTCGTACAGATCGCCCTTTGGTATTTAGACCTCGGGGAGGCTGTTCAAAACATAAGACGGGATCACTCGCATGGCTCAGAATTTCATTAAAAGTGCATCGACGGTTAGATTCGGATGACACTTTGGAGCTAGTCATGTTTAGTAGACTACCTTATTTAGTGAAAGTATGATACACCAAGGGTAACTAAGTGGAAGGGACTGGTCACCAATCTGTTTTCTATCGAATAATTTTGTGACTATTGACTAGAAGTTGCCTTCAGGAAGCATCTAGCTACGTTCCAAGATACGATGGTGATGAACTTAATTTAAAGGTTCTCTGGTTTCAAATTTGTAAATTATCTCGATAGAAGACATGATGAGTCCCTCCTACAATTGCTTGTTGTCCCAAAGCCTACGAACAAAATCATGGTTGTGGCATCGACGTTTAAACCACTTAAACTTTGGTACCATCAATGACCTTGCAAGAAAAGATTTAGTTCGAGGCTTACCTAGATTGAAGTTTGAGAAAGATCACTATGTTCCAGGCGTGTCACTAGGAAAGAAGCAAAAAACATACCTACAAACGCTAAAACAAAAAAACACCAACTTGGAAGTATCATAAAACCCATCATATGGAGTTTATGTGTACTGATGCGAGTTCAAAACAATAATGGGAAGAAATACAGTCTTAGTTATTAAAGATGATTAAATCGCGTTTACCTATGGGTTAAGTTTTTTGAGATCGAAAGATTAGACCACCCAAAGGTTGTCCCATCAAATATCTAAAGCAAAAACAAGTCGGGTCTCAACAAAAACTGATGAGAAACATCCATACCGATAATGGCACAGAATTTATCAATAAAGATTTGACTGATTATTATAACGTGACGCATTTCGCATCAAAAGACAGTTTATTGAGGACTACCACAGCAGAACGGCATAATTTGTTCGAAAGACCATAACCGTACTCTAATTAAGGCAGAGGCCGCTAAGACAATGCTGATATTTTCCAAGGCTTCGATGTTTCTATGGGCAGAAGCTGTGGCTACTACTTGTTACACCAAAAACCGATCCCTCATTCACACTCTTCATAACAAAACCATATATGAGCTGGTGCATGATAAGAAGCCCGATCTTACCTTTTTCTGTGTCTTTGTTGCTCTTTGTTTCCCTACAATTAACAGCGAAGATCTTGGAAAATTACAACCAACAGCTGATATTGGAATATTCGTTGGTTATGCACCTAGCAGGAAAGGGAATAGAATCTACAACAAAAGAACCTGACGAATTATGGAAACTATTCATGTTCAATTCGATGAGCTGACTGAGCAAATGGCTCCTATGCAACTCAGTACAGGACCCGCTCCTACGTTTCTGACGCCTGGACAAATAAGTTCAGGGCTCGTACCCAATCCGGTCCCTGTAGCACCTTATGTACCCCCCACAAATAAAGAACTGGAGATTTTATTGCAACCAATGTTCAATGAATACCTAGAACCTCCTCGTGTTGAAAGACCGGTCTATCCTGCTTTAGCAGTTTCAGTTCCAGTCAATTCAGACGGTATGCCTTCTTCTACTACCATTGATCAAGATGCACCTTCTCTAAGTCGGTCATCGTCATCTTCGGCATTACAATCCTTCAATATAATACACCCTGGAGATAATTACGTTCCCCTGCTAATAGTCACCATACCCTATGATCTTTGCAACTTGGTCGTTTCTGAATCGAACAGTTCCCAAAAATTTACTAACGAAGTTCATGAGCTGAGAGCGGTTCCCTGTCATATGTTTTGAACATCTAGAGTCCAGATACCAGAGGACGATCTAGACAACCTGTCATTGACAAAAGAATAAGATGATGGAACATCTGTAGCATTGGATCCCCATAAATGAGTGGGTTCTGAGTTGTTAGCAATTTTAGATTCTACAATCTTAGCTTTTTTACTCGAACCTACTGATTTTATTTGTTTAGGTCTCCTACTATAGACTTTAATATCTGGTTTTGGTGTTTCAACTGACTTAGGAGTAGTTTCCTTAAGATGCACTATTTTCTTGGGAGTGATCCTAGTTAAAAGGCACGAGTTACCAACTATAGTGAAAAATCTTCCTGTTGGTTTCCACTTATATCCTACATCAGTGAACACTTTACTCATAGGTTTCTAAGCTTTTCTCCTTTTATTTCTTTTAGATTTAGATTTTGAACGCACATTCACATCATTCACAAAATCAACAAGGCACATATCATGATTAGCATTAAACAAACATTTGTTACAAATAGCACACATAGATTCAAACTTAGCATTTCTCACAGAATGCTTAACAAGTGCATTACTGATAGGTTCAGAAACAAAATTATTAGGCTTTGGGTGATGGAGTGGGGATATTCGTCTTAATAATTAATATGAAATTGATGAGCGTAGGGGGGGGGGTATTACTATATTTAACTTGCCTAGGTGGTCTTCTTCTTTATATTCTTCTGATTGCTACGGAGGGTCGAGGATACTATTGTTCTTTGTATTATCACTGAAGCTTTGATCTGCTAGCACTCGTAGTAGGATTTTACTCATTAAAACAACAAAGGCTTGTTAAATCTTTGGTTTTTAAGAGAAATCAGTCTGTTTTGGGAATACTTTGAAGACTTAACAGGTATTCAGTATATATAACTCTTTGTCCCTTGTTATCGTATGTGGACAGCAACTAGCTTCTCACTATGTTTTGGTGAATTAGGGTATTTCTGAGAGGCATAGACTAACAATTCCTAACATGTTATATAAACATGCAAGCATATCTAAATAGAGGTTTCACTATAAACTTTGTATCTTAGATGTTCTACAAATCTACAAAGAGTGTTAGCATATTCTATAGTCTTCTCAATGTAAACCTCGCGAGTGCGTGCGCAGCCGCGAGCGAGAGTGAGAGCTTAAGCTAGAAGAAATATGTTCAAGTCACGCTTGAATAATCCAAAGATCAATAGTTGGCCTTTAGTTTAGAAACCATAGTTATGACAACATTTTTCCCTTTATGTTTCCTTAATTCATTTGTGAATGTTGTAATAGCAAAAACCTTTTTTTGAAGTTGAGCATTTAAATTCGAATTTTCAAGAGACTTTGCATTAATTTGAGCAATTAAAGAGTCACAATGTTCTTTTGATTGAACACGTGTCTTTCCAATTGAGTCAAATTGGTCTTTGTAAATTGATTTCAAATGCTCTCGTTCTTTTCTTAAATTTTCATTTTCCGAAAGTAATTTTGCCACACTATGTTTCAGTTCAATGTTGATTGTTTCAATCTCATCAATATCTTTCTTTACCTTTTCCACACTATTTTTTCCACTCAAAGATTTAATTATTTCCTTCAACTTTCTAATGACTGTGTCCTTCTCTTGTGACTGAGCTTTTAATTCATTTATTTCAAATTATTGATTAAATGTAGGAGCATTTAGGTTTCTCCTCTCATCCACTCTTATCTCCCCTTTGAAAAATCTTTGATTAAGTTGAGTTTGCTAATTCCAATGAAAATAGTTCGCGCGATGCAAGAGAGCTAAATTTAATAACTTTTGACAAGTTTATCGTAAGGTTTCTTTTTCAACGAACTCTTTCTTTGAAAAGCTCAATCCAAGTTCTAGACCACTTAATGCAATTATTTACACATGGACTTTTATCACATGCTTTCAAATTATCCCCAAAATCCAACAATATGCAAATTTTCTTGAGACATGATTTTGTTCATTGAGTTGATCATTCGTCAATACTAAGCTTTGATTTGAATTTCAAAAAACTTCTTGTTTATAGAACACTGATCAACAACAACCTCCATTTGGTTAAAAATAGTTTGAACTTCAGTAATGTTAGATATTAGAAAAAGACTCGATCACCCCGTGTATTTTACTGTTTATTGTTGCTCGTAGTTGAGTAGTTAATGTATAACATTCGGTAATAGGCCGGGTATTAAACCCAACATGTAAGCCTACTAAAAGGCCTTAAGGCCAGTTTGTGTTGTAACTATATATGCCTTCATCCATGCATGGAAGAGTGTGGGTAAAGTCAATTTAAATAATACACGTTCATTTACAAGTGTGTCTCTTACTAGAAAGTTCTCTCGATGCAACAATTAAATTTGAAAATAAGGATAAGGGTAAAACAATCTCTAATAACATTATTCTCAATCTCGAGACTTTGTTAATCCACTTGTCATCCGATTGTGGTATGATTCCAATATCCTACAATAGGTATCAGAGCACATGGGATGATTAGCTAGATTATGTGTGCGTTTTCTTGGTTAATTTTGATCAAAAGTTTAGTTTTTGAAGGTTTATAGTCTTGTTTTTGGTTTTCTTTGATCTTGATATTTGTGATGTTAGAAGTAAGTTTATGTATTTATAGAAGTTTGCCTAATGCCTTTTAATTTGTGTTTTTAAGTTGTTGCTAGTACCAAGTTGTGCAAAAGAAACCAGGCAAAAACATTCAAAAGGGTGATTTTTAGGTGAAAAACCAAAAAATTTCATTCCAGCGAGTTAAGTCACTGTTTGAAGATCTTCGTAGCGAGTTACGGTACTGTACTGGCCGAGTATGTCAGCATTATACACGTGTTCCAGAAAGTACCGGAGTCATCGAGTTGTCGTCTTGTTAGGTTTGTGAGTTAGGCCAGCGAGATACCCTTTCTTGCAATAGCCGAGTAAAGACTACGAGTTGGATACTACGAGTTGAAGACTATGCGAGTAACAGGTTTTTTGAAGATCTATTTACTAGCGATTATGAACATGAACTATTCAGTTTAATTTCCTTGCTAGCGAGATGTCAACTCTTTCCAGCGAGTTTACATATAGCGAGTTACAGTTTAATTGAAGACAATTTTTTTCTAGCTACTTGGAACAGACTCTGTCCATTTAATTTCTTACCAGCGAGTATGTCAAGTCTCTTCGAGCGAGTTACAGGGCAGCTAATTTTGTGTATGTTTGGACATTTCTGAACTAAAATTTTCCAAATTGACTATTTCATTTCAACCTGTTAAATCCCTACAAACTTGAACAACAATTCACCATTTCATACAATCAATCACGCACTTTATGTTTCCAACACTTAATCACTAATCATTGTTCCAACACTAATCATTGTTCATCACAAAACATGGTTTCCATCAACTAATCATTCACAATCAATTAAGATGGCTAATCTTTTTGAAGATATCCAATGTGCCGGTTCCGATACTCGACCACCTATGCTTGATAGGAAACGACTTTGCATCATTGCAACACGAATCGACTATAATGTGCCCGAATAAAAGAAATAGTGTAAACATCTTGAATCAATGAGAAGGACCTTTACAGAAGGGAATAATTATGGGAAACTCTTGTCAGAAGGGGAAAGAAGTTGGCCTTGCATCTAGGAGTCCAAAATAGTTACGACCTCAAGTTCTATTCAGACCTGTCACCTGAAGTATAAGGAAAGGTACAATGCTGACATTCCGCAATCAAACATCCTACTCAAGGGTTACAAAAGATATCTACTCTCTTATTCAATCATGACACTGAGCAAAAGACAATATGGATAATGTAAAGATGCTCCTGGAAGGGTTCAATAGATTAACAAAAGAAAGACCATGAATCACAATTGTATATGACTTCGAACACTTCCGTCCAGTCACAAAGGAGAGACTATTCATGATTACTATGTCCGTTTGACAACTCTCAACGACATGCGTAACATCAGGATGACCATGTCTAGAATGCAGATGAATTCTAAGTTTGTTAATAACATGTTACCAGAATGGGGTAGATTTGTAACAACAGTGAAACTCAACAAAGGTTTAAGGGATTCCAACTATGATCAACTGTATGCGTATCTAAAGCAGCATAAGGCACGTGCCAATGAAAACAAAATAATGTTGGAACGATTCACTCAACCTAATTTTGATCTTCTCGCCTTGTATGTCCCTAATGTTTCACATCAGCATACCAATTCACAATTCATCTACAATCCAATCGATCCGCATATGTTCCAGCCACAGAGCATTTCTAATGAACATCTCAACATGATTCAGGACTCTCTCCAACGAACAACTTAATTGAGAACTTAACTAACACACTTGCCCTACTCACCCAATCATACAAAACATACCTTACTCAAACAAACAATCAACTCAGAACTTCATCAAATCCTATGAACCAAGCCATAGTTCAAGACGGCAGGGTTGTTGTTTCAGAAATGTTCAGGGTCCCGATAGAATAATGACAGGTAACAATCCAAACGGGGTACAGTGCGACAGGTTATGGGGGAGCTCAGAATAATTTGTGCATGCTAATCTAGGTACAATCAAGGCAATTTAAGTGCCTACATACTGCAAGATATAGGCCACATAGCAAAGAACTACACTCAGCCTAAGCCACCACAGAACTCCCAAATACATCAAAGACAAGATGAACAGATGCAATCTCAGGCGAATGGGTATCATTAGATGAAGAACAATTTACCATTTATTATAGGTGATATACAATAGTAAGAAGACAAGCTAATCACGCTGTGATAAAGATGTGGATAAGCAACCATTCAACTTAGCACTCAATGTGGAAAATGTGTTTCAGCAATAACTGTGAAGCTTTGATTCTGAGTTTGATGAGGCTCCTACTGCATAGACCATTTCATGGTAAAATCTATCATCCGCAATCCTTATTATGATGAAGCCGGTCCGTCCATATGATCGGATTTTCTATCTGAGGTAACACATAATGATCATATCATGATGTGTTAGTGAACATCAATGAATACACGAGATGCATGACGAATATAACCAAACTTTGTTGTTGACTACACATGCAGATTATACGAGTGATTAGTAATATAATTCCGTTAATCAGTACATAAAGGAAACACAGTGCCAAATGTACAGAATAAGTATCTTCTGTATCAAATGATTCATATACAGATATTAATTAATATGCAAGAACCGCCTGCTCAATATGTCTCTTTAAACAACACAGAACAATGTAGTCGCTAAATCGAATGACCTGTTGAACTTTTAACATTAAGAACCAAGTTGAATGTATGAAAGACGGTCAGAGTTTGAATAAACGAAAAAAAGAACAAAAGATTATGAAACAATTAAGAATAGTTATCACTGATCGTAATATTAAGGAAGAAAATTTGAAAAAGGAACTTCATTCTGTAAAATTACAACTTTCCTCCACCATTAACCATAACAAGTCAATGGTGACGTTACGTATTTGAAAAAGGATTTTAAACAGAAAGAAAATAAATACCCTTAAGAAGTGTGTATTTGGAGCGCAGCGCTCGCTAAAATGAAAGGGTCGTAGGATAAACGATAAACAAACAAGACCAGTCTCTTCAAACAATTCACTTGTTGTGTAAACCAAAGCCCTATTATGATGAACTGAATAAGGTAGATATTGGTTACAAAAACCCTTTATGCCTCACCCATGCAAAGCAAGCTCAGCCTGCTTAATAATGGTCATGAATTATCAAAACCAATCATGTCCTCCATTGTGCACATTTCGAAATGATACCCAAAGATGGCTGAAATCACACTAGAAGATAAACAATGAAAGATGAAAGAACGCAGAGTGTGTAAAAAGAGAGTAAAAGTTTTGCACCGACCTGATTACTCACGAGAGAGAATTATTTTAGCGCCTTTCTCCACCACGAAACAATTGACCCCCTGATAGATAATATGGTCCACACTAACACATCAAGATGAAACAGAAGCTCTCAGGAGCAGACCAAGAGCATCACGACCAAATCAAATCATTGAAACGATGTATGCCACCAATAAACCTGAAATGCTTGTTCCTAGGGTGCTTCTAATAAAAAGTCAAGCGAAATTTAATATGTTTACACTTATACAACTTTTTTCGGAATTTGAAAAAACCTACAAAAAGAGAACTACACCTACTGGGTTCACTGAAGGGGAAAGGGGTTTTGAACAAACCAAAGAATGTTATCTCACCGAGGTCATTCCATTTTTCAAAACACTTAAAGAACATTTAAGAGCATTCAAAAAGGCTATAACTAAATAAATTAATGAAATGAAAGACATTTTTGAAGAGTTGGAAGCTGAGGTTGACCAGAACGTTGTCCATAGGAAGGATGCTGAGATTAAGAGGAAAAACCTTCTTATTGCAAATGATAATTTAATTCCTGACTGCGTGTCCAAAGATGTGTTTTATATTACAATGAATTCTGATCTTACTGTGTCTAGATTTACTAAAATGCATGATGCCCACACTGTATTTTTTCAAAGCACGTTGTATGGAACATGAAGCAATAGCTTTCTAAATTATAGGATACGATTTAAACAGATAATCATAATGAATTAGTAAACCGGTTTTCCAATCTTGAGGTAAATCACTTAAACCTATAGCTAAAGTATCAAAACCTTAAAGAAATTTTTGGGAATAACCCACCTCCACCCGCTAGAGAAACTCCTGATTTTGACTCAGTCTTTGTAATTAGAAAAATGAAAGCTTCCCTTCAAGGAAAGGACAATGTCATCAAAAAATATGAAATGTAAATCTCTCACTATGGAGACCCGTATGAAGCAACCCTACACTTGATTTCAGTGCCTTAGATTTTTCAATCACTCAATTAACTAAAAAAGTCACCACTCTTCAAGAACAAAATAAGCTTTTTAGGGCAGAAAATGGAAAGATTAAGCAGCACTACAAGGAACTATATGATTCTATTAAGATCACTCATGCTAAGCATATCGAACAGACAACTGCTCTGTTAACTGAAAATGAGAATCTAAAAGTCCAAGTACATAATAAAATGCAAAGTGTCACTACTAATCCTGTAAAACTAAGATGTTCATGCTCCGGTAAGTATGCCATAGATGTGTTGAAACCCAATTCCCCACGAAATAGGATTAATAGGGAAGTTCATCTAGATATCTCAAGCATCTCTAAAGAAAGTGTTGAAACTATTTGGCGAGATAGTAAAGTAAGCCAAAGTTAAAGAAACTTAGATAGATCAATATACAAATACCACTCATCTGCTATTGCCTTAACACCAAACACTCTCTAGGAACTATTAAGAACTGTTGATTGCGACTTGTCCAAAGACTTCAATCAACAAGATAAAAAGCATGCTATATACCTCTTTAACTAAGAAAAAAGCAAATCCCTTTTGAGGCCAATGTACAGACATTAAAATAGTAACACACACAAACATGTAGAGCAACTGAACACTCAAAAGACTAATGTCCCTGTGCCTCCTTCTACAGGAGTAAACAGTTGCACTGACGCTAGCAGATCACAGCCTAGGAGCAATACCAAGAAAAATAGGATCTTGCCGGCTAAGAGTGGTCAACAAGAAGAATGTAGAAGAACAACCTAGGACAAATAAGTCTAATTTAAAAACCCAGGAATCGTGTTGAATCTAGTATAAGCTCAAAAAAAAAAAAAAAGAAAAAAAAAAAAAAAAAAAAAAAAAAATAAGCGTACTGTAATTAATTCGAATTCTCATACTACTTGTAAAACATGTAACAAATGCTTAATTTTTGCAAATCATGATATGTGTGTGGTTACTTATTTATGCTCTGTGAATGCATCCCCCTCTGTTAAAAATGTTGTGCATAAAGTTAAGCAAGTTTGGAAACCTAAGCAAGTCTGGAAACCAACAGGCAAAATAACATCCCACTGTAGGTTATCATGGATGCCACTGGAAGACATTCACTTAGAGTACAAACACAATGCCCTTTAACTAGGCTTACTACATCCAAAGTAGTGTCTGCTATTGCTTATGCTAACCTACAGGAACCCAACCAAAATTAGGGTTCCAATTGTCCAAACTCTCCATCTTCGTCTGCTTTCAATTGTAGGTCGTACAGATCGTCCTTTGGTATTTGATTCAGCTACTCAAACATATGAAAGGGATCGATCACGAGGCGGAGGATTTTGTGAAAAAGTTTCATCAGGACAGTTAGATTGGATGACCACTTGGTGCATTTATAGGTTATGGAGATTATGTGATTGGTGACAGTGTAATCTCCAGGGTATACTATGTGGAAGGACTAGGACACAATCTGTTCTCTGTCGGACAATTTTGCGACTCTGATCTGGAAGTTGCATTCAGGAACATTCATGTTATGTTCGAGATACGGATGATGTTGAATTAATTAAAGGTTCTTGCGGTTCTAATTTGTACACTATCTCGGTTGAAGACATGATGAAGTCTTCTCCTATTTGCCTGTTGTCTAAGGCCTCCAAGAATAAATCATGGTTATGGCATCGTCGTTTAAACCACTTGAAATATTTGGTACCAACAATGACCTTACAAAAAGACATAGTCAGAAGATTACCTATATAAAGGTTTTGAGAAAGATCTTCAATGCATGTCAACTAGGAAAAGAGCAAAAAGCATACCCACAAACAAAACTGAAAAGCACAACTTGGAAGTTTCTTAATAACCCCTTCACCATATGGATTTATGTGGAACCGATGCGAGTGTTTAACAATTATTGGGAAGAAATACAACTTAGTCATCGTTGATGATTATTCTCAGTTTACTTGGGTTAAGGTTTTTAGACGAAAGAAATACCCCAGAGGTGGTCATCAAAATTCTGAAGCAAATGTTCAAGTCGGTCTCAACAAAACTAATAGATACATTTTTACGATATACACAGAATTTGTCAATAAAGATCTGATCGGCATATTATGAACGTGTTAGCCATTTTTCACAGCAAGGACAGTTCTACAGACTCTACGGTAGAATGGGGTTGTCAAAAGACAGAATCGTACTCTTATAGAGGCTGCTAGGACAATGCTGATATTTTCCAAGGCTCCGATGTTTCTATGGGCAGAAGCTGTGGCTACTGCTTGTTACACCCAAAACCGATCCCTCATTCACACTCTTCATAACAAAACCCCATATGAGCTGGTGCATGATAAGAAGCCCAATCTTGCTCTTTGTTACCCTACAATTAACAGCGAAGATCTGGAAAATTACAACCAAACAGCTGATATTAGAATATTGTATGTTTATGCTACCCTAGCAGGAAAGGGAATAGAATCTAAAAACAAAGGAACCTAACGAATTAAGGAACTGAATCCACGTTCAAATTCGATGACTACTAAGCAAATGCTCCGATTCATCTCAGTATAGGACCCGCTCCTACATTCTAACGCCTGGACATATAAGTTCAGAGGCTCGTACCTAATCCGGTCCCTTGTAGCACCTTATGTACCCCCACAAATAAAGAACTAGAGATTTTTATGCAGCCTAGTATTTAATGGAATACCATAGAACCTCCTCAATGTATGAAGAGACCCGTCTATCCTGGCTCTATCATTCTTAGTTCCATCAATTCAGGCGGTACAACCTTCTTAAGCAACCATGATCAAGAGCACCTTCTACTAAGTCGGTCATCGTCATCTTCGGCATTACAATCTCCATGTTCACATCAAGGTGTTGCTGTTGGATCGACTATCATTGAAGATAATCCTTTTGCTCCTGTTGACAATAATCCCTTCATTCATTTGTTTGCTCCGGAACCTAATTTTGAAGCATCATCATCCGGGGATGTTAGTTCCACAGAATCAACTTGATATCATTTCAACCAACGATGATAATCCTTTTGTGGCTCCACCTTTGAGTGATACGGTTCTCAAATATGTCAACACTTTGGGATACCCCAGTACACTTAGTAATGTGTCTGTAATGTTTGTTAATGCTCTCTATTAACCATGGAGAGCCATCTTATCCATGATCAACATATGCCTTACGGGTTAAACTGCTAGATATGATAGACCAAGACATCATGTGCTTCATATCCTTTGGGGTATCATTCATAGCTCCAACATTGACTATGCTGAAAGGATTTGGGAAGAGTTTGTTCAATCCATACAAACCTTTCTCACTGACAGGAAGAATCTAGCTACGGCTTCACGCGAAAAGAAGAAGACCGCTCATCTGCTTATCCTAAGTGTTAGGTTCACCAAACTAATCATTCATCACCTGAAAACCAAGCACAACATACATCCAAGAACTGATTCGGCTCTTCACTACTCACATGAGGAAAATGTTCTGAACACCCTCAGGTATGTTGGAAAGGATGGTAGGAATATTTTGGTATGATGCCAATACCTGATGCTCTTCTCACTGATGAGATTAAAGGATCACCTTACTTCAGTGGATACGTAGAGTATGTTGCTGAGTATCAATGTTATCTGGATGAAGAACATGATAATGTAGAAAAGGAAGAAGCAGCAACAGAGTCTCCTAAAGCTACCTAGGTTACTAAGCCCAAGGCAGCTAAGGTCATAAAACCCGTTGGTGACAAGGCTACCAAGCCCACCTCTACTTAAACACCCAAACCTAAACCAACACCCACTCAACCATCAAAAGTTGTTCTAGAAAAGAAACGAAAACTGGTTAAGGAAACTCCTGATGAACCCTCACCAGCAAAAAGACCAAAGGGTAGACTAGTGGGAAAAAGGCGCAAGCCTAAAAGTCCACTCAGGTTGGTTGATGAACCTAGTGATGAAGGTGTTCTGGTTGAGGAACCTGCCTATAATGAGGAAGAAGCAAACATTCAACGGGCTCTGGAGCTAAGTCTACATGATCAAGGAAAACGAACCCAAGGACCAGCTACGTACCTGTGTAATTAGGGAACTGACCTCTGGGAGACTTCAACCACTTCCATGAGGTACAAGGAAAGGAAAAGAGCAAGTTCGTTTGATGAACATCTGCTCATGATCTACTCACCCTTTGGACTCCAAAGAAGAAGAGCCTTGCAGATCAATTTATCTTTCAGAGGCGCACTCCTATGCCCACTGATGCGGAACTAGCTTTGACCGATAGTGAAACGGAATCTGATAACGAAGTGCCTAAGATCAATACTGGGCCAGGCTGGACCAAACCTTAGTAATCAAGATGAAGGCCAGGCTGGACCAAGCCCCGGTGATCAAGATGAAGACCAGGCTAGATCAAACCCTGGTGATGCTGCGGAATCTCAACCTCAATCAAGTCATGTGGTTCCTGCTGGACCAAACCTTGAACACATGGACTTGGAGGCCACTGATGCTTCAACTCAACAAAAACCTAAGTAAATGGATGAGGAGTTTACCCCAACTGCTTACCTAAATATTTTGGAGAACCTTAAGCTGCCAACTGAAGATCAGGTGATTCTTGAATAACTTGCAAGCTCCTCTGGAACCCTGTCTTCTCTACAAAACCTTGAAAAAGATCTCAGTTTCACTAATCAGTTCTTTGTGGAGAAGCCACGGGAAGAAGAGCCAGGTAAAAGCAATGCTGAAGCAGAGGTTCAGTTAATGGTTTTAGTCCCTATTCATCAAGACACCTCCTCGGTTCCTCCAATGACCACTCTGGTTATTGACCTTACCAAGTCACAATCTGACTCTCCTCTCCCAACATCAACAACAACAATCTCAACAATCATGACAACAACAACCACTCTTCCACCACCACCACCTCAACCATAACAAAGCACCGCAGATCTAATTTTAGTGAAGCGCATAGGTGAACTCGAACAACATATGGCGGATCTGATACAAAACAACTTAGCCCTGGAGGAAAGATTAGACAAATAAGGGAGCCGGCTATACAACTTGGAGAATCTCAACATTCCCCAAAAGGTGAGACAAGCAGTGGATGAGATAGTCACTGATGCAGTAGACTAGGCAATGCAAGCTCCACTTCGAGCTCGCTTCAGGGATCTGACCACTATTTATATGAAGGAAATTCTTCAACAACGGATGTTTGAAGACAACTCCTACAAGGCTCATGACGTTCACAATGACTTATATGGGGCTTTATAGAAGTCATTAGAGTTAGATTATTCAAATCAACGTCTAGCTGATCAGGAGGAAGCTCGTAAAAAGAGAAGAAAGAGACATGACGTACCAAGAACTCCTTCTAGGTCTCTTCCTTTACAGCCACCTCCTCTACCTCCTCTAGCAAGCGTATCTGGTGCTCCAGGTACTTCAGGAGCATCAGGGTCTTCTTAGTTACTGCCACCTCTACCTCCTCCATCTACTGGTACATCTGGATCTGCTTGGCAACAAGGCAGCAACGCTTCAAGTTCGTCCAAGACTGCAGCTTTAGCATCACAATTTATGGCTTAGACTACATCTGACACTAGATATGAGTCAGTTGGGGTCTCTAAGGCTCAAGAATTATCTCCTATAGATTCTCTGATGGATAAGGATTCCATTCCCGATGAACAGGTACATTTGTCTGATGATGAAGACTTCGGGAATGATCACCTACCAAAAGCTGACTCGCGAAAAGACTGGTGGAAACCACTACTAGAAGAGGAAAGACCAGCAACTCTTGAACTTGCTTGGATCATTCCATCTTCCAATGTGTCATATGTAGAGAACAACTAGGCTTCTGCATTGGTTTCAACTTCTAAAACCGCTGCTGAGAACTCATTGCTTGCAAAGACTGGAGACATGACGACTTTCATGTAGTGGTACTGCCGAAAATGAACAAGATCGAGCTTACACAAGTAGATTTTGAAGGGCAGGCTTATGAAATTGTTAAAGCTTTCTACTCGGATGTCATTCACCTTCAGTTCCAGATGGAGGAGTGTCACAAGATGCTCACAGATCAGGTTGACTAGATAAATCCAGAAGGATACCAAGTCAGATTCGATGTTAAAAGACCACTGCCCCTCGGTGGTCTTCTAGGTCATGAAACTATTCAAACATATTTCTTCTTTAATAAAGACTTAGAGTATTTAAGATATGGCAGCAAGGGAAGCAGTCCAGCACTATCAATTTCTAAGATGAAGGCTGCTAGGTATCCTGACTTTGGTCTTGAACTGTTAGTGTCAGAGCAAATGTGGATTGATGATGTGTGTACCTATGACATAAGTGCAAAATATGGCATCTCTCACTGGTGGTTTAATCGACAGAAGTTCTATATTGACAGACATGATTCTCCGTCGCGCCGAAAAGAAGTCAGAACACATATGCGGATTCTCAGTGTCGTCAGAATTAAAGCCTACTCAAGATAAGGGTATGGCTACTTAAGTGAAATTATCCTCCGTAGAGCTGATTTCCAAGAACACACGATTGCTAAAAGGGATTTTAAGAACCTGTATCCCAGTGACTTTGAAGACCTGAATCTGCTTCTTCTGTAAGATCATCTCGATCATCTTCCTGGTTCAGACAAACGGATGCTATCTACTGATGTCAAGCTATGGACCCGAAACTTAGTGATTCGATAGTGAGTTAAAGATTTCCAACTTAGCATTGAAAGCTACCAGACGTAGTTGAACCTCACTAAACCAGTATAGGATGCTACAGGCTACGAATTCAAGCATGATTATACCATCATTGAGTCTCCTCGAGCACTAGTGTTCCTGGTCAACAACAATGAATGAAAGATCATGTGGTTCAACGAAATATACAAGTTCAGTGATGGAACGTTGACACGCATTCTTGAAGCACTGGATTACAGAGTCAAAGAATTTAAGGTCATGCGGCTCAATCCGGGTATGAATACGCGATTCTGGACTCAAAAGGATGTGACAATGAGCAAAGAGTTCATAGCTGATATTGAAAAGTGATTGAAGACAAGAAGGATCTACCGGAACCTGGAATGCTTTGTTGGTGGACGTGTTCGTGATATTGACTACAGGCTTCTTTAGAGAACGGAATGATATTGTCATTCCATTTAAAAGGTCAATATCCTATGTATTATATGGTAAACTTTGTACATTATATAGTAGTGTAGTAATCAGTGTTATGTGTTAGTTTATGAATTTTTCATGAGTTTCTCGTTAAACTTTAAATCATTTATAAAATCATCATAACTGATACTAACAGAATCCCACATCAATTGATGGGGAGCATATATAGGTTCCAATATCGGCTTGTATTTAATCAAACCACACTTTCTCCCAAATTTTTCTAACATATTCAAATCAATTGAGAAACATGGGTCCAGACTGTACAAATTAGAGAATTTCAATATTCCCCACCAGGTGAGCAAAGCTGTTGATGAGATAGTTACTGATGCAGTTGACTGGGCAATGCAAGCTCCACTTTGAGCTCGCTTCAGGGATCTGCCCACCATTGATATGAAGGAAATTCTTCAACAACGGATGTTTGAAGACAATACCTACAAGACTCATGAAGTTCACAATAACTTGTATGAAGCTCTGCAGAAGTCAGTGGAGCTAGACAATGAGCCACAACTTATGAGCCCCTAGCTGAGAACTCGTTGCTTGCAAAGATTAGAGATATGACAACCTTCATGAACTGGTACTGCCAAAAGGTAAACAAAACCGTGCTTACGCAAGCAGATTTTGAAAGGCAGGCTTATGAAGTTCTTAAAGCATTCTACCCAGATGTCCTTCACCTTCAGTTCCAGATGGAGGAGTGTCACAAGATGCTCACAGATCAGGTTGACTAGATGAATCCAGAAGGAGCTTAAGTCAGAGTCAATGTCAACCGACCACTACCTCTTGGTGGTCCTCCAGGTCATGTTACTATTTAAACGTAATCCTTCTTCCATAAAGACTTGGAGTACTTGAGATATGGTAGCAAGGGAAGTAGTCTCGCACTATCGATTTCCAAGATGATGGCTGCTAGGTATCCCGACTTCGGTCTTGAACTGCTAGTGTCGGAGCACATGTGGATTGATGATGTGTGTACCTATGGCATCAGTGCAACATATGGCATCTCCCACTGGTGGTTTAATCGACAGAAGTTCTATATTGATCGACGTGACTCTCCATCGCGTCGTAAAGAAGTCAGAACACACATGCGGATTCTCACTGTCATCAGGGTCAAAGCCTACTCAAGATACGGGTATGACTACTTGAGCGAAATTGTCCTCTGAAGAGCTAATTTCCAAGAACACGCAATTGCTGAAAAAGATTTCAAGAACATGTATCCCAGTGACTTTGAAGATCTGAATCTGCTTCTTCTGCAAGGTCATCTAGATCATCGACCTGGTTCAGACAAACATATGCTATCTACTGCTGTCAAACTATGGACCTGAAACTTAGTGATTTGACAGTAGGTTGAAGACTTTCAACTCAG
>BQNB010023752.1:0-35794 GCA_026074375.1 Tanacetum coccineum | reverse complement strand
TTGAAACCGTGGGAAGGGTGGTATGGTTTTGGCGCGAAGGTGGGTTCGACAGGGGTGGGTTGCAGGGTTTAAAAGGAAAGTATGGGGAAGAGGCAAAAATGCCCCCCCATCTTTCCTTCTCTTTTCATTTCCTTTAAGCCGATTTTTCAGTTATAAGTTAGTTTGGAAAGTGACCATTTCGGTCCCTCTGTTTTATAAAAAGAAAACAAAGAAGGTTTAGGGTAATGGCAAATCAGGTCCCTGTGGTTTATAACTAAAAAGAAAACTGCCATTTGGCAGTTTTAGTCCTTGTCTTTATTTTACCACTTTTCTTTTATAAAACACTTTTAAAAATGACAACTTTAGTCCCTAAAGTTTTATAAAAAAGGATTTTGGGCTTTTGTTGGGCTTGGAAATGTTGTTGGGCTTTTGGGCTTGTATTGGGCCCACTGAGTGTGTCTGGGCCCAATAAGGGTTAGGCTTATGTTATTGGGCTTTTTCAAGCCCAATAAGGTTATGAAGTGGGTTTTGTGTGTACAATGGCTGAGATTGGCTGTAACTGGGCTAGGATTGGGCCTTCAAAGTCTTCACAGTCTTTGTCAATTGCACACAAATGGGCTGTTGTAATTGATTGAGGGCCCATTTGGTCTTCACAGTCTTCATAGATATACTATTGGGCTTTCCCGGCCCATCAGATGGGTAAAGATTGCATTCAATAGTATTCTTCAGTATTGACTCTGACTTTGTCATTTTTGGACTTTGGCCTTGATTTTGCACAGTCTTTTCCATTCCATGCTCAGTTTTGTCATTTTGGCTTGGTTTTCTGTCTTTTTGATGATATCCACTTCCCTGCCCACAATCCAAATGCAAAAACAAACTTTAGGTTTGGCAGTTTTTGTCTGTTTTTGGTCATTTAAGCTCGTTTTTAGAGGTAAAAGATATGTGTAATTAAGCACTATCAAATCCCCAAACTAAGGTATTGTGTGTCCACAAGCCAATGTCATGATGTAAACTTGTAAGGCCCCTGTTTTCACCATTTCTGAATTTACACTAACTATAACTAATTTTTTTGGATTTTCTCATTTTTTTAACAAGTTTGACTTTCTTTATTTATTAATTCTGGGATCATAGAATGAGAAGCGCCCGTAGAGTGATCTACGGATGTCCTGACGGATAATTTCATCGTCCTCGATTTTTCACAAGTTCCTAAGGCTAAGCAATTAAACAAGATCATTGTCGATATAAGTTTATAGGTTAAGCCATCATTATTATGGACTTGTGATCTTTCAACCTCCCATCATGGATATACGATTTAATGTGTGTACTCATTTTAATTTAACCATAGACCAACTTATTCTCATAGTCATAATTCAAAATGAATCTTGACCTAAAAAAGCAACAAACTTATTAAGATTCGTACTGGATTTCCCAGATTTCAACTTTAGAAACTTTTGGCAACATTTTTTAACATCATAATCATAAGTCTTTAAAGCTTAGGAATGCGTTGCTTAGTTTGAACCATACCGCATGGGTAATGGAGTAAGATATCACAATACCATACAACGATGTTCTTAGTTCTGAAAAACCACCCGTTGCTTAGCGTAGTGGGCAATCACTATCAACACCTATTCCTAATATGGCTAAGGATTGGTGTATTAGTTTGAACCCTCACCTGGAATTTCTTCCATGTGAGATATCACGTACACTCCTAATTCTGAGAAGTAAGACGTCTTAGTTTGAACCCCCACCTCTTGTTGCTTGCGGAGCGGGATAATCACGACACATCTTTAAACTTGCTCATATTATAAACTGCATTGGAGTAACTGTATCCCTATTGTCTGCTAAGAATGCCATATGTTCCTCATCCAAGACCATTCCTGATTCCAGAGCCTCAGCAAGCATCGCCTTTTCTTTGAACCATGCTGAATTCCTAGGCCTTTTAGGTTTGGTACACTATCTTGCCATGTGGCCTTCCTTTTGATAGTTGTAGCAGCGTATAACCTTTACCTAACTTACTGTGTTAATTCCCCTAGTTCTGTTACCGCTTATAGTTGTAGCATTACTCCTAGCACCACTGCCTGCATACCCCTGATTTTATCTCCCCTAAACAGTCTGCACTTGAACTCTTCCATCTTGGATAGTTGCCTGATTCCTTGGGTTTAACGAGGTTCTAAGCTGGTTGTTGGTTGGTGGGTATCGAGAAGTAAAATCTGTGCTAATGAAAACCTTGCCTTATTGAGACTGGAAATTAGATCATCAGACGGTAGAAATGATGGTACAACAAGTCCTGAATCCATTAGAGGAAATGATGCTTGTGATGGTTGATTAACTTCAGGTGCTTGGTAGGATTGATGATGAACCACTTAAGAATGATTAACAACCGATGCCTGAGAAGAATGTTGTTGAATCATGGGTACATCTTACAATCGTTGTGATGCAAGAGGTGTGACTTGTTGTTGAGATGCAAAAGGTGATAGTTGTTGATGATACTGAGTCTGATTGGAGTAAGATGGAGCAGAGTTGTATGTGTTAGCCACCAATGCCAGAGGATTCGGAAATTGTTCCTTCATTAAACGCACTTCATCTGCATGAGCTTCGTGTTGTCTCAAATAACTGTATAAGTGGTCAAAATTGGTGTTATTTAAGTCCTTGGCTAGCTTCACATTCGTAACAAATTTGCTCCACTCTGGCTGAAGATGATTGATAAACTTTGTATTGACTTGAATTGGTCTCATTGTCATTCTAATAGAGTACATATTGTTGATCAGTTGTGCAAACCTTAAGTAGTATGAATGAATAGCTCTCATCCAAAGCAACTGTGGTCATACATGTCAAAACTCATCAGTCAGGTTGGACTATCTCTCATCAACGAGATTTTTAGAGCCTTCACATGAGTACTTAACTCCTTCCCCAAAATGTGTTTTGGACTTATTCATGATGATTCACCATATTATAGATATCTTGTGGTGAGCCTTGTAGAACAATGTTTGTTGCTTTGATGTCACAAGCTTCACGAAGTTTTTCAGCATTTGTGAGTTCATCATATCTTCTCTTTCTGACAATTGCAGGTGTAGTTGTAGTTCCACATTTTGTTACTATTCCATAATCGAAATGTCCATTAAGAACTGAATCAACAAGTAGCTTTTTGTTTTCCTTTCCTTTGATGTAAAGTAGCATACGGCTTGCCCAAGAACTGTACTGAGTCTTGTCAAGCATAGGGGGATGGTTGTCAGCCCCTGCTACGATCACATTCTATGCTAACGACAAACTCATCTTGAAATACTTGGTGTGCGAAAAGATATAATTTGATCGATTCAGTGATTAATGAGAATCGTGTTAAAGTGTTGTTGTTATAAGTGATTAAGTTTTTGGTATTTCACGGGATTTTACAAATCTTGATTAAACCGAGAAAAGAAGAGAGTATTTCACAGGATTTTACTAATGCAAGACAAACCGTTGAAATTAACCTATTCCTTAAAAATTGCTTATTTCGCAGAATGAATCCCTGTTACTTATTTCACAGAATAAAGAGTAGTTGCTTATTTCGCAGTTTCAAGAACAAGTGATTATTTCGTAAAATGAGCACAATGACTTATTTCGCAAGATAAAGAAACAAGTGCTTAAATCGCATGCTTAGAAATATGCTTATTTCTCAGAGTGAGAACACCTGTGCTTATTTCGCAGAATAAGAGAACTATGCTTATTTCGTAGAAAGAAAACCTGTATAACTTATTTCGCAATATAAACAGAATAACTTGTAATACTTATTTCACACAATAACCTGTATGCTTATTTATCACAATTCAAACTTAATACTTATTTTGCAAAACTAGACCACTAAAAATACCTTAAAACACATTTTTGAACGTTTTTTCTTAAAACCTTTTACAAAACTAACTATATCTAGGCTAGATGTAACATAAAAACACAAACTTTAAGGTTTTTAACAACAAAATCTTAAGGTTGTATATTTTCGCATATGACGCCTAAATAAGCTAGAAAATTGAATGTTTTGAAGGTAAAAAACGCACACAATCTACACTATATCACCCCATGGCGACTAATACCAATTGTAGGATATCAAATCACACAATCTAACAAGATGAGAATAAGAAATCTATAGAGAGAAAGAGAGTGGTTGGAACACTTAAAGAAAGAAAGAAATATGTATATGAAAATATCCAAATGAACCAACACCCTCTTCATAGAAGGAGAGTGTATTTATACTTGTTTGGGGTGTGGTCAACATAAGGCTCTCCTTATGTTGACCCAGTTAGCTTACTTTTATACAATGATTAACTACAAGCTACAAATTAATATTTTGAAAGTGATCGAGTCTTTTCTCGATTCCTAACAGGCTATGTTGGGATCTATGGAAGTTAGGAAGGGTGGTGAATGTATCTTCCAAAGGAACCTTATTCTTCACTAAATCAACTGACACTAAAGCTTTCATGAAACTTAAGAACTATCACCCAAACTCATTTGCATGTGACCCCCAATCAATAATATCATGATTAAAAACACCATCATGAGACTTGAATTCCATTATGAAGGCATCCCCTCACAATCATGGGAGAAAAATCAAATTCAACCTCATTTAAAAGCATGGGCGGATGTTTTGTTGTCAAATGTGTTTGTGGAGATTAAAGCTCAGGAAAGCTTGCCTGTCATTGTTGGCCACATGCTTTATTGCATCAAAACCGATACTCCCTTAAACTTTGTTTACTTCATAGCTAGAAGGTTGAGTGGTTTAGACTACAACAATGAGGCACTTCCATATGCTAGGGTCATGACAACACTCTTTGAATACCTCAAGAACAAACATCCCAATGATGCCTTCCGAATGACTGAAGTTGACTAAGTGACTCCCATGTGCCCACCTTACACCATGGAATCTCTTGAACTTTAAAAAATGTTGTAGAAGAATAAAACTTTCTTGAAATCTTGATGTAATTCGTGGATACCACCAAAATGTGCTTGCATGATATGATTTGCTTGTTTGAAATAATTTGCTTGTTTATATGATTATTGCCCTAATTTTCTCAACAAAAAGTAATTGTAAGTCATGAAAGACTATATATATATAAAATGATAAAATATGTATATGAAAGAATGTAACAATGTACAAAGTCATAATAAATTGTACTTATACTAATCCATGTTTTCAAGTTTCCAAACGGTGAGCTAGCCTATGTGGGACTTAAACATTTGTATATGTTTGTTGCTTGTGGTGTTTCATGTTTTCTTGTTGCTAGTTGTAGCCAAGAACACCTTGAAGGTAAGGCTATTGACCCATGGATCTTTGCCTTAGAACAAGGGAGAGCTACGATCTAAGGGGAGCATGTGTAATGATATCTATTTCCTACCTCTACAATGATATCTACCTTCACATGTAAGACCAATATCCTGCCTTTTTTATTTGACAAAAGGGAGAGTATGAAAGCAAAGAGCTAGAGCTTACGGGGGAGAAGATAAGCTACCAAAAGCTCGGTGAAGACAAAGTTCAAGCTTCACCAAATTACAAGGCCAAGATGACGCAAGCTACATCAATGGCGATCTTCATCTTCGCTATGTTTGTAATTTTATTTTGCTTTCGAAATTTTATTTGTCATCATAAAAAATGGGGAGATTGTTGGTGCAACATTGACTAGGATCTCCTTTATGTTTTGATGATGACAAATACGTTTGCAACACTTAAAATAACAAAAGATAGCAAAAATCCAGAAAATCGGGGTTATGCTCCTGGCGCGCCAGTCACGCGCCAACGCGTAAGGTAGTACGCCAATGGCTGTCATGTTTTTATGGATTTTGCATTGTCGAATTTCCTCTTACTCGACACATGTGAAAACTTTAATAAAGGTATGTACATGATACTTGAGCATTTGAGAACACTCTAAATGAGGTTTAGACTTAGAGAGGAGCAAAAGCAAATCCTCCTGTTTTTCAACAAAACACCAACTTAATTATTTTATCAAACGCCTCTAGCCAAGGCCAAAACTTGTTTCTAAACCTAATATGAATATGCTTTCAACATACCATTAAACGAAAGTATTCATTTGACCTTAATATGGATTTACGTTGTTCCTAATCGCGTAACGGGTTTTACTCCCTTATTGGTCAAACTAAGTTAAAGGTCACTTAGCGTGAACGTATCATTTCCCGTTATGGGATATGCTTTACTTGAGAAGCAAAAAACTTGGCTTGTTTGCATCAAGATGATTAGTGATTTAACCCATTGTTGATAATCATGGATTAAAGTCTAAATGACTAATTGAGTTTTGATAATTGAATATTAGTCTTACATTAATCCTTCCCACCTTTTTTATATAAATGTTTTACGAACTCCCACATGTATTCCTCATACATCACCTACACTATACTCTCCTCTAAACATTCTCTTAATCATTTGTTTATCCCTTCTACCCAATAAATGATTATTAACACCTTTCACACACTTTAAATATTCCTTTCTAAACCATTTCATAATCATCATTGCCCATCTCTTTTCTCTCTTTTGGCAATGTGATTATCCACCTAATCAATTCTTTGATTATCATCCTTATCATCCTCATCACTTAAAATTTCCTCGCTATAAAGCTTATACCTTCTCCAAGCACACCCACATGGGATCACTCACATTCTCTTACACCATTACACCTCGTTGTACTTCTTGTATCCCAACATTTCAACATAGTCTCCTATCCATAACATCTCAACATTCTCTACCACACAATCCCTATTCATTCTTCTTCTTCATCTCTGCACTCACACAACTCTTAATTGAATTTGAATTTCACACACACACACACACTCAAAGCTTTCACCCTACACTTCTCCTTACACACTTACACTAGTGAAATTCAAATTCTTCACACACTTCACCTAAACTTCTCCTACACACTTCTACCATTCTTAATATTTGAATTTTGAATTTTAAATGTTAGGCTCCTTTCTATCGCATCAACATCACATCCAATACAACTCATATCCAACTCACTCCAACTCACTCATATCCTTATGCTTAACATTCAAATTTAAATTTTGAATTTGAATCATAAGGCTCCTTTCTATCACATCATGTCAACTCACATCCTTCAAACAATTATCCCACACGTCTATTGTTTACATTTTAAATTCAAACTATCCCTCCAACATCCACATTATATCATTAAGTTTGGAATATTCCATTGGCATATTCTTTTCTATCTTAACCGTGTCAACTCACTCACTTAACCATGGTTAGTTTCCAACTAAGCCATTTACCTTTGAGGAATACCCAAACATACCCTTTGTCCAATAATACTTCTATGTCTCTTTGATATTGGACAAACATCCCCCAATACGCTTTTTATTACTTCACAAACGTTTTTATCAAATGACTATTTGAGTTGGTTGACCTTATGTGTAAGAATGATGGAAAGGTCAAAGCGTAAAGTACAATTGGGGGTTTAGCTAGAACATGTATTTAAAACGCCCAAAACCCAAAATCTCGAGTTGGGTTTCTGGCGCGTGGGGTAGCGTGCCAGGGGCTGATGAATAGAGTCATCATTTTTGGTTCTTGGCCTATAGATACCCCTCTTGCCTCTTTCATTCCTCACCTATTTCCATTCTTTATTTTCTCTCGTTTTCTCTTCTCATATCCTCTAAGTCTAACACCTCTTGTGTTCTTAATTTTCTCAACTATCATCTATTGACGAACATATCTCCGCAAGAGAGACACACAAGTACCTAATCCACACATGTGTGTTAGTAGTCGATTGTCTTCTTTCTCATACCTTTCTATTAGAATCGAGTCTCTAGATTAGGTTAGGGCTTGATTCATATCAAACAACTTTAATTCAATTTGGTTGTAAGGGAAGTCTTGTATCTTAGTGATCAAACCTAGATAATTGGGGATCTAGTTGGGGTTTTGGTAAGCTTCCAAGGGGATGTTATTAGTGGTCCTAGTTGATCTTAGTGATCTTAGAGGAGAAGTCGAATCACGGGTTGTTAGAGGTGGATTTCGAAGGCGGAATACCGTAGGGAGTAGCTCTTCTTAGTGAGCATCGATCTTAGTGCATATCGGTGGAGCAAAGTTGTAATACGGTTTATAGTCGACGTACGGATGGTATAAACCCCCCATCCCGAACCAGTATATATCGTGGTCTCTCTCTCTCTCTCTCTCTCTATATATATATATATATATATATAGGGAGGTTAACGTGAGATAATGTCTTAAAGTAAGCTAAAATAGGAAGTGATCTTAGCCGTTAGATGTATCAAAAACAAGATTACTAAATCAAAATGATAAATGGCATCATGGTAAATATATTGAAATTAATGACGAATTTGACATCTCAAATTGGCTGGCATTATAGACGGGTTTGGTCAGATTTCTTCCTTTTTTTTCGAAACACATTTTTCTAGAATTTATATGTTCTTCTCATGTAGTTTAGTGCAAATTAAAGAAAGTATACATAAAACCCTATTGCTCAATTGTATTTTATATAAAATGGTTTTAGTTCTTTTTTTAATGTAAGATCAATAAACACATAACTTAGTGATTTTTCTTTTCATTTTCTACACTAATAAACATGAATAGGAACATACACAACTAAAAACTTCAAACCGATACATCACTGTAATAACCAAAAACATATTATAAACGTAGCAATCATTCGATACAGAGCAGTTTATTTACATGCAAGAGTTTTTTTTGTGGCACAGTTCCATTCATATACAACAACTTGATGAGTGATACACGTAATCAAATTGATAATCACAAATTAATTATTGTGATACGCATGCTTACGGTATTACGAACTCAGAAAATTTAATTTATAACTTAAAGATACATATGTAAATACAAGATATTGATACACATGTACATCTTTGAAACACATTTACAAACATTGATACACAACATGAAAGAATGTGTTGTAATCTCTGACATGGCAACGGAGGCCGAAGCCAGAGACAGGACAACGACGACCTACTAGGAACTTTATTTCCACCGATCAGTCGTGCGGGACCATCTTCAGTTAGGCAGAGGCAGCTGAAGCCGCTCAATGGCAAGAAACAACAAGAAACGTATTCGCTGACTAGTTAAGGATGTTAGAGCCGATCCGCATATGAAGATATACCTTAAATTAATGTAGTTGACCCCGGGTGGAAGTGTGTTGTGATTGGTGGGTTTGGGTTGACCCGAATCATGAATATGGGCCAATGTTTGTCAAATGAATCGGAAATTATTCATGAAGAAAGGATGACTATGACTTTGAAGGTGAACAAGGAAGGTTCCTAGGAAGACGAAGCGAGGGAAATACTGTATGTTACTACTACTCGAGGTAAACAAGGAGTAACAATTTTTGATATGGATGAATATGGGACGGTAAATGTATCGGGTTATTTGATCGAGACAACAAAACATGTAAAGGTGGAGTGTTTGGGAGAAAAAACCTTTGTAGTAATTGATATTTCAAATGAATATGTTTATATTTTGTTATGAATGAATGAAGTTCTTTATAAAAAGAAAAAATATTTTTAATTAATGGAGAACAGATTATTTGAACTTTCAATTTTGAAGAGTTTTCTAGGAAGAAAAACTTTTGGTAAAGGGTGGCGGATTTAATCAAAGTGATAGAAAGAAACGGGAGTACGTTTAACTAAAGAATAGGAAATGGATCGATTACCTAATTACCCTTAAGTATCATTAATCATTTTAATTTACACTATTATTTCCACATGTCATGACATTAGTGGCTTCCAACACTTCTTATTTTAAGTACTATCCTACATGAACCTCATTCTATATATATATATATATATATATATATATATATATATATATATATATATATATATATATATATATATATATATATTTATATATATATATACACACACACCTACTTTATTGTCTTTAACATCAAGTAGTTATTACACCATTTGGTTATGTGGATTGAACGTTTATAAAAACTTCAAAAGAAGTCAAGAAATCCTATTTACCACTCCTCCCCCTCCCCCGACTCTACGGTTCTACAGAAGACTGTGCAAGTTTTTATGTTGATAAATCTCACCTCATTCTAATATATATATATATATATATATATATATATTTATTATATATATATATATATATATTTTTTCTATATATTTACTTATTGTCTTTAACAATCAAGTAGATAATTACACCATTTGAGTTGATATATATAATTTTATTATATTATTAGTATATAATTTTATATATATAAACTCCCACCATCTACTTATTGTCTTTAACATCAAGTAGATAATTACACCATTTGGTTATGTGAGACTTGACGTTTTATAAACTTCAAAGAAGTCAAGAAGACCGTATTCACCACTCCTCCCCCCTCCCCGCCTCTACGGTTCTACAGAAGATGTTCAAGTTTTTATGTTGTAATCTCACTCATATCTATTATATATAATATATATATTATATATATATAATATATATTTATTTATATATAATATATATATATATATTATATATATATATCTTATTGTCTTTAACATCAAGTAGATAATTACACCATTTGGTTATGTGAGACTTGACGTTTTATAAACTTCAAAGAAGTCAAGAAGACCGTATTCACCACTCCTCCCCCCTCCCGCCTCTACGGTTCTACAGAAGATGTTCAAGTTTTTTATGTTGATAATCTCTTATCAGTAGTGTTATTTTTTAAAGAAAAAACACATTCTTATAAGATTTATCCTAAATGGTGAGTCAATCAACAAATTCACTGTCACAACTGGAATCCTGTATAAATTTACAACCGTTTCTTCATAAAACACATACTTATAAGATCGGGATGCACATGATTATCTTAACCACGAGAGCTTGAACGATTGTCTTGTCTGTGGGAATTCGAGGTGTCGGCTACAGGAACCACATGGTCGAGGAAATTGTGCTGGAAACCTAAAGTTGAGACTTGGAATTCAACCGTATCTCCTCGGTTGTGACCATGGAACACATTGTATTAAGGTCGGGAAAATGATCCCAGTGAGCAATGATGCATGCAACATGAGCCATTTTTTCACTTAACCAGCTAATGGCATAGGTGAGTACGTCGTCATTACTCATAAGAGAACCAAGATCATTCAAAAGAGTGACAATAGGCTTAATCTTACAAGAATATTCATCAACACTACGATCACCAAGTTGAATAACACGTAACTCACTTTTTATAGTAATGGTACATGTGCATTTGTTGTTGACGTGTCGTTGTAGTTTAGGTATTTTATTTGTTATCAAGTTTTACATTTATATTTTGCCGACTATACCTAAAACAACACTAACGAGCAGTATACCCGATCAGTTGTAGCTTTGTTGGTAAGTAGGGTGTCGATCACTAAGAGCGAGAGTGTTAATATTTTAGTTCTATCAATATTTTGGTTAACTAAATTAAGTCAGATTAAACAATGTTAATTCTAATCTATGTTAAACCTATGCTAAACCTAGTTCTAACGCACAAATTAGGGGGTTTTCAGTCTGAGAGACTAGCACAGGTTTGGTGGTGACTTAAATCAATTTAAAACACAATAACACACACAAGCATATAATCAAAAGATAGAAAAGTGGTCTAGCCAATTATAAGAAAATTGTATTATCCATGATTAATCCAATTAAAATGCAGGTTTGTTTATTTTAGTGCAATGAGTGCTTATTGCGAGGCGGCATATCATTCCAAGATTTAGGCGGTACTTCTTCCTAAAACCTAGACACGTAGAATTCTGTCACAATTAAACGCATCCGCATAAAGCATCCTATTTGCTAATTATAATCTATCTTAGGAGATTAATAATAGTGATCTTATTAAACCCTAGCTCATCGAGACTTTACCTACTTACTGCTTAACGGCTCTTTATATACTAGTAGTCCACTGTCCGAGTCTTTACCAAAGGAAGAAGAACACTATACTAGGTCACTTGCTAGAACAACTTATTCCCTTAAGCAATTGGTAAAGATAGGTCAATATTTGTGATCCTATTACTCTAGATACATAAATTACGGATATGGAGAGCCATCCCGGCATCTAGCTAGCTATATATTTTGCATTCCTACATCCAGTTAAATGATGGGTCGCATACTTAAGCACATAAACAAGTATGAATTGATAAACATAATCAACAACCAACGATAAATTAAGCAAAGGATATAAACAAACCAAACATTTAAATCTTCATAAACATGGCTAAGACCTAAGGGTATTAGCCCTTAACCATTGTAATTAATATAAGAATAATAATCAAATCAACCAAGGTAAACTAACTGAGTTAAACAAATGATACCAAAAATCAAATGATTATTAGAGTATAGGGGATTACAAGGTGTTTCCTATAGAATTAGAAGCTTTGCTTGACCTCTTATGCTCTTCTTGTCTTCTGAAAATCGACTTTTGTGGTTAGCGTATCGAAAATATGATCAAGCACACCTAAAACTCATTTTTAGGTTTTCTATTTATAGTGTCTAGAATAGGGTCGATACGTCGTATTGGTAGAAGTCAATACGACGTATAAAGAGTTTCTTGGAGTAGGGACCACGTTCAATATCTTTCAGGATCTTCGTATATAATATATTTGGATACGGCGTATAGTAGCTCCTGGATACAACATATAGGTCTTCGTGGTTTCTTGTGAAGTGCATGCACAAATACACCGTATCTTCCTTGATGGATACGGCGTATAGAATGTCAGAACAGTTTTCTTCAGATTTCTTTGTTTAAGCTCTAGAATGTGTGCCTTTTAGCTAATCTTCATAAAGTACTCCATAATTACTACAAATCTCAAATATAAATGATGAAGTACTAATTCATGCAATAATTATATAAAATGAGTAAGAATCATGGGATAAATGATGATATAAAAGTGACGTTATTTGATGTCATCAAATATCCCCCCACCTGAATCCTACTTGTCCTCAAGTAGCCTTTAGAAATTTATGAAAATGTATCCCAAATGATTTCTCTTTAAGCATTTATTCATTTAATTACCAGTACACAACCAAACACCTTACAAAATAGGAAGATGAAATCACTCAAATCACTAGACTAATATATGTGGTAACATGTAACTAATTTGCTCAATTGCTCGATCGTGATGAGTATTCTATCATAAGCTTGGCAAGGATACACATCTCTACCACTAAAGCTAAGGAGTAACAAGTTTATAAAGGTAAATTAGGTTTAAAAGTCTTAAAGGGTTTGATCACTCTTTCTAATCTCTACCGATACCAATATTCCAGAAAAGGTGACAAAATCACACATACACACCCATAACGATGGGATAGACACATACGACTGCATTCGAACCTTAACTCGAATAAGCTAAAGAATAGGACTAATAGTCTTTACTAAAAGTTGTAAACCAGCAAGGGCGACAAACCACATATACACATCCATAACGATGGAATAGACATACATAATTGCATTCATTCCCTCACTCGAGTTAAACCAAGGGTTAGGACGAAGAGTGATATAGGGTATGGATCTTCTAATCTTTTCACAAAAAAGTAATAAACAAATAAGGCGGACAAAATCACACATACATGGCCATAAAGACAGAATAGACATATGTGATTGCTCGCATCCTCATTTGAGTAAAACCTAAGGGTTAGGGATTAGGAAAGGGAAATAATTGTTGTTAAATAAATATTTACAAAACAAATAAATTAAGTTCAAACAAATAAGGTACAAGTTGCTAAATACTTTCCTGACCGTTCCCATGATAAAGACACAAATCGTGGACTACTCCATGTTTAGTAGACACGAAACAGACTCGAAAAACGTCTTTGATCAAAGATAAATGAAAACAACCCTTAGTTGGCGTTCCCATGACGGTCAACTCCCAATCATCCATACTATACATACTTTTACATTCCCAATTGCAACGTGCAATTTTTCCAACCATACCAGAGATAGAAAATGACACAAGACACTGAACACAAGTTTATAAGAGGTAAGATAGACAATACTCTGTTTGTCTACAAAACCCAAACTGATGTGATTCTGGTGCAAATCTATGTTGATGACATTATCTTTAGGTCCACCAGTACAAAATTGTGCAAACATTTTGCTAAACTGATGACTCAAAGATATGAAATGAGCATGATGGGTGTCCTCACCTATTTTCTTAGATTTCAGATTAAACAATCTGAAAGAGGCATTTCAATCAACTAAGAAAAATATGTCAAGGATCTGCTAAAAAAGTATGACATAAATGGTTCATCAGTGATAACTCTAATGGTAACCCTTAACAACTTAGGACCTGATATCAATGGCAAAGCTGTGAATAAGACTAAGTATAGAGGTATGATTGGATCACTAATGTACCTAACTGCAAGCAGGCCTGACATTCAATTCTCAACTTGTCTCTGTGCAAGATATCAAGCAAATTCTAAGGAATCCCACCTTATTGCTGTTAAGAGAAATTTTTGGTACCTAAAAGGTACTCCTAGTCTTGGTCTTTAGTATCTAAAATGTTCAGGTTTTGATATAAAAGGATACTCAGACTCTGACTATACTGGATGTAACATGGACAGGAAAAGCACTTTAGGTGCTTGTCAGTTGCTAGGAGGCAAACTTATGTGCTGGAGTGCAAAAAAGCAACAATATGTAGCCATGTCCTCAGCTGAAGCTGAATATGTTGCTGCTGCTGGATGTTGTGTCAACATATTATAGATGAAGAGTCAACTCACTGACTATGACATAATTTATGAAAAGGTACCCATATTTTGTGGTAACACAAGTGCTATTGCAATTTCAAGCAATCCAGTTCTGCACTCTAGAACAAAGCATATTGGTATCAAATATCATTTTATCAGAGATCATATTCTAAAAGGGGACAATAAATTACATTTCATTCTCACTCAATATCAACTTGTTGATATCTTCACCAAGCCTCTGGATGAACCAACTTTCAAAAGATTAATTGTTGAAGATAAACAAGGCAAAGCATAAACGTCAAAAGTCATATCTTCAACATCGAGAGAGACAATGATAAAACAAGGCAACCTCCTACAAGAATGTTATCAGTCGTACAAGAATGTCAACATAGAAGATCAAGCCCTTCACATAAAGAAGACCTCAACAACGGAGGAGTTTGAAGAAAAAGACCTCAACATTGGGGGAGATTGTTAGCCTTAATTTTATATAAGTCAAACAAGAATGTTATCGGTCTTATTAGTCTTGTTAAGTAATAGGCTAGTCGGGTTAAATGGGATTGGATTGTAATCTAATATTGTCCATGTTTCGGGCTCAAAGCCCAAGATAAGCCAGGCCCGACCCAAGTTAGAAGCCCACATGCCACTTATGGCTCAAGGGTATAAATAGAACCCTCTCCACACATGGAGAGGGTGTTGGTTTTATTTTCTCACTTCCATGTGTGTGTAAACCTTCCACCACTTCTCTCTCTTTAATCTAATCCTTTTTCTTTTGTTTCTCTCTCTAGTCTCTTTTCTATTTTAGCTTATTGGTATGGCTTATCGTGTGTTTGGATAGCTTATTATCTTGGGATAACATGTGGTATCACTCGCCTCGGGTGGGTTTAGTGTTTTGTTGTGGTGATATTGCTCATTTTCTACTCGTCTTATAATTTTTTTTCATTGCGTATTTCATATACACCTCGATTACTTGGAAACCCTTATGTACTTTTATCTAATAACATTTTTTTTCTCGCGGTGTCCTAATCTCAACGTTTTTGAACAGTTTTTTTTGAATTCTTGGCTTATTCAAACATTCAAGCATCAAACTTTTCCCTCTCATAACGTTAGTTATTTCCTTCTCGTGGTTTTCTTTAGTTCTTTTTCCAGCTTATTTAGACTTATTTCGAGCTTATTAAAAGCTTATTTGTTGTTTTCTCGTGGCTTATTTTTGTGTTGGAAACTGCTTATAAGAGCTTATTACAAGCTTTCGGTAAGCTTATTGTGGTTGGCTTATTTCTTTGTGGTCCTCACCGTTTGCAACAAGAGACAAGCACAAGACCAAGATCCACTTATTTAGCTTCGTTGTACGTCTGGGTTTTGTTATTTCGGTTGAAGACAAATGAAAAGGACGACAATACGTTTTGGTTTTTTGTGATACCGAACGACTCATTTTCCTTGATACCGAACAACTCAACACCTTGAGTATCAAACAACCTTGAGTAGCGAACAACGTTGATACCGAACAACTCAACACCTTGAGTATCGAACAACCTTGAGTAGCGAACAACGTTGATACCGAACAACTCAACACCTTGAGTATCGAACAACCTTGAGTAGCGAACAAAATTGATACCGAACAACTCAACACCTTGAGTATCGAACAACCTTGAGTAGCGAACAACATTGATACTGAACAACCCATTTGTCTTTAAAAACCGAACAACTTAAAACCTTTAGAAACTGAACTATTGAGAAGTTAAGTAGGAACTATTGAGAAGTTAAGTAGGAACTATTGAGAAGTTAAGTAGGAACCGAACAACTAGTGACAACCGATTTATACATGTTGAAAGAACCGATTCATACAAGTTTATACGAGTTTTTGCTTCATTTCGTGTAGTTTTGGTTTTTCTGTTTCAAGTGACATTCAAATACGAGACATTTAATCACTACCATTGTGATCGTGAGACCTTTTTGATCGACGTGGTATATTTATTCTTAAGTGACGATAATCATACCATTCCGCGAGCTCATAAAAATAATCGATCCATTTTCTAAAAGTTCAAACGTGGAAGAAAATTAAAATGGAAGGAAACTTTTGTATTTATTAACAAGTTTCAAAGAGTGTCACATGCAGTCCCTGAACCTTTTGATAATTTCAAAGTTCGTCCTTTGTTGGATAGTTAACCCTCTTTGTTGAAATGGCTTTTCACCGTTTGTCCTTATGAGTTTTAATCAACCGTTAATCATTTCAAGCTCAAAATTTATGCACCGTTCATCGTTATAGCTCAACAAATCGTTAACGAAAGTTCAAATTCTTCTACAACAACAATTAATCATTGTTTCATGGTTTCTTCTTGATTTTGTAAAATCTCGCAAAAGATTCCATTTCTTTTCTCGGTTTTAATTATAGATTTGTAAAATCCCGTGAACATTAATTGATTTTAATCCACAACAAAAAATCACTTTACCTACTTAAGATCCAATATCTATTCTTAACTTCATCAAAATGTCAAATACCAATAACAATTTGCAAACTCAAACATCGAATGCTCTTCACAATGCTATCATGGAAGCAGGTGGTAAAGAGCATCCACCAATGTTAGCACCTGGTAATTACGTTCAGTGGAAATCCAGAATCAAGAGATACATTGACACAAAACCTAACAATGAACTCATCCACTATTGTCTCCAGAGCCCACCTTACAAATTCAAATGGACCGAAAAGACCATTTCAGTTGCTGAAGGTAGTTCAGAAACCAATACAGAAGGGTATATGGAGAACTATAAGAATGTTTCACAAGACATACGCGATCAACTAAATGCTGCAGAAGTTTGAAGTCCGTACAGACATTCTCACAGGAATAAATAACGATATCAACTCCACAGATGATGCTGCCCGTAATGCCATGTGAAATGTGGAAAGCCATTGAAAGGTGAAACAAGGTAAATCAATCAATTTCAAGATCTTGAGAAACCAATTTATATTGGTAGTTGGAAAAATTCACATCACGGGATGGGACTCACTTGAAATCTATTACTCAAGGTTCTACAAGATGATGAATAAGCTTGTCAGGAATCAGTGTGATGTCATAAATCATCAAGTGAATGTTCAGTTCTTACTTCAATTACAACCAGAATGGCAAAGGTTTGTGACACTTGTTAAGCAAAGTCAAGAGCTGAAGACTGTCTCCTATCACAAACTTTTAGACATCCCTCAAAAGCAACACCGGAATGAAGTCAGCGAGATAAGAGCTGAAAGACTAGCACGTACTGCTAATCCACTTGTACTAGTTGCTCAACAACAACCAGCTTGCCATCCTCAAAACCATCCTAATCATAACACTCAGTATTCCTCAACCAAATCACAACAAGCTACCAGAAACAGAGGAAAAGCAACTGTCAACTCTTCTGCTCCTATTTATGATTAAGAACCTACAACGGTTACTAAAGATGATGAAATGTCAAAGGAAAAGAAGATTGACAAACTCATGGCTTTAATTTCTCTCTCGTTTAAGAAAATCTACAAACCTACCAGCAACAACCTTCGAACTTCATCAAACACCAGTAGAGCTAACCAAGATAATTCTCTAAGAATCAACAGAGGAACTGGGTATGAAAATCAGAGGGTAGTTAATGTTGCTGGGGCTAGGGAAAATGTAGGTACTCTGGTTGTGCAAAAGTTTAGGATTTAGTGTTATAATTGCAAGGAATATGGGCATGTATCAAGGGAATGTCAAAAACTGAAACGACCAAATGATGCAGCTTATCACAAGGAAAAGATGTTATTGTGTAAGCAAGAGGAAGCTAGAGTTCAGTTGAATGCCGAGCAAGCTGATTGGAAGGATGGCACTGATGATGAAACTAACGATCAGGAATTGGAAGCACATTATATGTACATGGCACAGATTCAAGAGGTTACTCCAGATGCAGTTGACAATTCTGGACCCATCTTTGATGCTGAGCCATTGCATAAGGTACAAAACAATAATGATAACTATAATGTGTTTGCCATTGAAAATGAACATCCTGAGCAACCTGAATCTGTTCATGACATATATATGGAGGAACAAGGTGACACCAGTATCACTATTGATTCATTGGATATGTGTTATGATAGAGAACAGGATGACCAAGATGATACTGATGAACTTGATCAAGAACGTGATTTGCTTGCTTCTTTAATTGAGAAACTAAAATGTGAAATTGATGACAGCAAAAACCGTAATAAATTTTTAGAAACATCAAACAAGGCTTTAGTTGATAAATTAAAAGGTGAAATTGAGGATTTCAAAACTAAAAATAAAAGTTTAGAATCATCAAATAACTATTTCAAAGAAGCAAACAATGAATTGTCCAAGACTAATCAGTTGATGTTCAAAGACCTTAAGAAGTTCCAAGCGGAACTTGATAAGTATCATGATGTGAATTATGCGTCAAAGGTGGAAATTGATTGTGCAAAAGCTAAAGGGGATTTAATGTCATACAAAATCGAATCTGAAAAGTCATCTAATGAATATACTCGAAAGATAAATGATTTAAATCAAACGATTTCGGATATGAAAAAGGAGCTTTTTGCACATCAAGAAACCATCTCCATAATGTCACAAGAAAAAGAGGCTCAGATTAAGTTTTACAAAACTTGTGAAGACAAAGAACTAGATAAGGTCATTGCTTTAGAAAAGAAAGTCAAGGTTTTGGATGATATTGTATATAAAACCGGTTAATCAGTTCAAACAATGAATATGCTTAATCGTAATTGTAAAACGAGTTTTGCAAAACCTGAGTTCCTCAATAAAGCTCAAAGAGCGAATCCTCGTTTGTATGATATAGGTTGCTTTAATGTTAGCCCCTGAATCTAGCGAAACGATTCGTCTTGACAAAGAAAGTCGATCAAAATTAAGCGATTTAATCAGACCTTTTGATTATGACCAGTTGGATAATCTTTATGATTTGTTCGTTCCACAACGTGAAAAGTCGCCTGAACAACAATATTTTTCGAAACCGTCAAAAATGAGTCATACGTCTGCTAATAATGAAATTTTCAAAGAGTCTTTTAATAAACAACCAACTTTGTTAGAAAAACGAATGGATGAATCCATCAAAAGTGTAAAAGCTCTAAAGAACTTTTCAAAATTAAAAGAAGTGTTGACACGATTTTTGATGGAGTAGAACGTTGCAAACAAACAATCGCTAAAAGAACATATTTTGGTAACATAGATCCATTCATTCAAAACACAATCGAAGGAAATTTTTGCCCCCAAATTAGAAGAATCAATGCGGACTTAGAAAAAATTCACTTGTGTTTGAACGAGGAAATGGTTGCTGATTTGTGATACTTTAATTATCTTGAACATGAAGTAGACACTCTCAAATCTCAACTGGAAACTCAAAAAACACAGTTTTTGAATGAAATCGACCGAATTTCTAGGGAATATTATTATGCTGATCACATGAATGCTATACTTGGTGTGTATACTACTCTCGATGAATTTACTGATTTACAATGCGATTATTTAGACCAAGTTGTCAAATGTGAACGTCTTAAAAAAGAGCTTTCAAAACGTAATTTAATGTCAAAGAGTTTTGAAGCACTTCAAAAACATGCTATTAATCTTGAACTTGATTTACAACATTGTCAAGAACAGACAAAAAATGACAAAGCTTTCAAAGAAACTTAGTCAACATTATTTCAAAAAGAACGTGAACAATATTTTGAAATTCAAGATTTGAAAGCTCAATTACAAGACAAAGGCATAGCAATAAGTGAGTTGAAGAAACTCATTGAAAAATTGAAAGGAAAATCTGTGGAAGAAACTTATTAAAAAATTGAAAGGAAAATCTGTGGAAACTAAATTTGAAAAATCACCGGTTATTCGACAACCTAATGCTTTTAAAAGTCAATGACAATCAATTTTAGGCAAACCGACTACTTTCTCAGATTCTCTTGCAAAGAAAGATTTCTCTAAGTCAAAGTCGGTTACTTAAAATGATTTGTCAAATGCTTCTTCAAATCCAGTCAATGCATAAATTTTGCCTCAGAATGTGAAGTCAATTTTAAAGAACACCAATGTGATTGCACCTGGAATGTATAAAGTGCGCATAAAGCCTGATCAAACCAGAACACCTTAGTTGCCTCAAGACCTTAGGAAAACTAACAAACGCGTGTCTTTCTCTACAGGAGTAATTCCCACTACTAGTGTTAGCAGACCACAGCTTAAGAGCAATCAATTCACATATAGAGTCATGTCTAACAATAGTCAAGGGAAGAAGCAAGAAGCAGAAGACCACCGTAGGAATTTTAAGTTTTCTAATAATAAAACGTCTGTAACTGCGTGTAATGACAGTTTGAATGCTAAGACCTCAAATGTAAACTTTGTTTGTGTTGCTTGCGAAAAATGTGTGCTAAATGAAAATCATAATACGTGTGTTCTTCATTATATTAATGGCGTGATTTCTAGGACTAAACAGCCAATTGTTGTGCCTATAAGTACTAGAGAACCCAAACGAACTGTGAACCAATATGTTGCAACACCCCTTAAGAGAACAGTTGCTTCAGAATCCACTAACAAGAAACCTAGACACACAACTAGGAAGCTATATGAGCATGTTAGTAAAACATCTAGTTGGTGGTATCCTAAGTTTACACCATCCAGATACAAATGGAAACCTAAGTCTCCAATAGGAAATGTCCACACAAATGTTAGTATCCTCTAGGAAATGCATTTAGAACTGCTAATATTTTAGAACCTATGACTTCTAGGTGTTCCACTGTGTCCAATACTTCATTGTCCTCTAATTCTTTTGCAGCTCATAGAGATAATTCTATTCATCGTCGACTTTGGGTGCTCAAAGCACATGACGGGAAATCTCAAGCTGCTAACAAATTTTGTGGAGAAATTTCTGGGTACAGTGAAGTTTAGAAATGATCAACTTGCACCGATTCTTGGTTATGGAGATCTGGTTCAAGGAAAAATCACTATCAAAAGGGTTTATTACGTTGAAGGGCTGAATCACAACTTATTCTCCGTTGGTTAATTTTGTGATGCGGATTTGGAAGTTGCTTTTTGAAAGTCTACATGTTATGTTCGTAATTTAAAGGGAAATGATCTTCTCACAGGTTCTCGTGGTTCAGATCTATACTCCATCACTCTTCAAGACTCATCCACTCCCAATCCAATTTGCTTAATGGCTAAAGCTTCATCGTCACAAGCTTGGTTATGGCATCGTCGTCTTTCTCACTTGAACTTCGATTCAATTAACTTGTAGTCGAAGAATGATATTGTGATTGGTCTTCCAAAGTTAAAATTCGTCAAAGATCATCTTTGTTCCTTATGTGAGCTGGGAAAAGCTAAACGAAAGTCTTTTCACACAAAAACTACCCCGAGCTCCAAAAGACGGTTACAACTTTTACACATGGATTTATGTGGCTCCATGCGGGTAGAAAGCATTAATGGAAAAAAATATGTTCTTGTAATTGTTGATGACTACTCCAGATACACTTGGACTCACTTCTTGAGGTCTAAAGACGAAACACCTGTAGTTCTCATTGATTTCCTCACACTTGTCCAAAGAGGACTTCATGCTCAAGTAAGAACAGTTCAAACTGACAAAGGCACGGAATTTCTGAATAAAACTCTTCATGCATACTTTGCAAAAGAAGGTATAAGACACGAAACGTCAACTGCTTGAACACCTGAACAAAACAGCGTTGTCGAAACACGGAACCGTACTCTTGTTGAGGCTGCTTGAACAATGCATGTATTTTTGTAGGGTATTCTACTCAGTCAAGAGCTTACAGGGTATTTAACAAGAGAACAAGAATAATAGTTGAAACCATCCATGTTAACTTTGACGAATTACCTCAAATAGCGTCAGATCACGTCAGTTCTGACCCCGTTCTACAATGTCCGACAACGGCACTTGAACAAGACAGTTTAAGTCCCGATCCCCAACATGAAGAAAATGTTCCTCAACCAGCTGAGACATTAACAACATCAAATGAGTTAGATTTGCTGTTTAGTCCAATGTTCGATGAATTACTCAGAGGAACTACTCCAGTTGTGTCAAAGTCTTCCGATGTACATGCTGCTGATGCTCCCGATAAACGTCAACAACAAAACACAACTTCATCTACTTCAACAACTGCTGTTGCAGATACACCTCCATTGAACATTCAAACAACGCCTTTAGCACCAACTCAAACACCAACTGTCACTGCTATTGAGAACATTAATCAAGCAGAAACCCATAAAGAAAATGCATAAGTTAAAGAAGACGAATTTATCAACATCTTTTGTACACCGGTACAAGAGCAAGGGGAGCCATCGTCTCGTCATGTTGATTCGTCAAACATGCATACATTCTATCAACGACATCTTTCTGAACATCGTTGGACAAAAGATCATCCGTTAGAACAAGTCATTGGAAATCCTTCTCAATCAATTAGAACAAGACGTCAGCTCGAAACAGATGGCGAGATGTGTATGTTCGCACTCACCGTGAGTCGACCGAACCGAAGAACATCAAAGAAGCCATGGCTGATTCTGCATGGATTGAAGCGATGCAGGAAGAAATTCACCAATTTGAACGACTAGATGTATGGGAATTAGTCGACAGACCATTATGCAAAACTGTCATCAACTTAAAATGGCTCTGGAAAAACAAATGTGATGAAGAGAATACTGTAATTCGCAACAAAGCTCGTCTTGTAGCTAAGGGATACGGTCAAAAGGAAGGAATTGATTTTGAAGAGTCATTTGCACCAGTGGCTAGATTGGAAGCTGTCCGGTTATTCGTTGCGTATGCGGCACACAAGTCATTTCCGATATACCAGATGGACGTCAAGACAACATTTCTTAACGGACCTCTGAAAGAAGAAGTATACGTCAATCAGCCAGATGGATTCGTAGACCAATATCATCCCGACCAAGTCTATCATCTCAAAAAGGCATTATATGGACTCAAACAAGCTCCAAGAGCGTGGTACGATGAACTCTCCAACTTCCTGGTATCCAAAGGATTCTCAAAAGGTTCTATTGATCCAACTCTGTTCATAACTAAAAATGGGGAAGACATATTGCTTGTGCAAATTTACGTTGATGACATTATTTTTGGTTCTACGAACCCAAAACTTTCAAAATGATTTGAAAAACTAATGCACAGCAAGTTTGAAATATCCATGATGGGGGAGCTGAAATTCTTTTTAGGAATTCAGATTCACCAATCCCCTCGTGGTATCTTCATAAACCAAGCTAAGTATGCTCAAGAGATACTTAAAAATCATGGTATGACCTCATGTGATAGCATTGGTACACCAATGGCTACGAAACACCTAGATGCTGACTTGAGTGGTACTTCGGTTGACCAAACGAAATATCATAGTATGGTCGGAGCACTCATGTACCTAACAGCAAGTAGACCAGATATTGTACATGCAACATGTTATTGTGCTCGCTATCAAGCGAAACCGACTGAGAAACATCTCACTGCGGTTAAGCGGATCTTTCGGTACCTTAAAGATACCATTAACATGGGACTTTGGTATCCGAAGGACACCGGTTTCGAACTAACTGCTTTTTTAGATTCGGATCACGCGGGCTGTCTTGATTCACGTAAAAGTACATCTCATGGCATACAATTTCTAGGAGGTGATAAGTTAGTCAGTTGGTCGTCCAAAAAGCAAGACTGCACTTCAATGTCTTCAGCAGAAGCCGAGTATGTATCTTTATTTGCGTGTTGCGCTCAAGTTCTATGGTTGAGAACTCAGCTCACATATTATGGCTTTTACTTTGATAAAATACCTATGTATTGTGACTCAAAGGCAGCCATAGCCATCTCGTGCAATCTAGTCCAGCATTCCTATACCAAGTACATCGATGTCAGTTATCATTTCATAAAGGGATAGGTTGAAAATGGTATTGTTGAATTATTCTTTGTCAGAACTGAATACCAGTTAGCTAACTTGTTTACTAAAGCTCTGTCGGAAGATAGGTTTAAGTATCTTGTCAGACGACTCGGTATGAGATGTTTGACTCCAGAAGAACTGGAGGTTCTGACAAACGAATCTGCTTGATCTATTAAACATCGAATTTGTAAATATTTTTATTTTGATTTATAAATATTTTTGAAAAAGAAAAATACAAAAATATAAAACCAACAAAAAGAAAATACAAAAATATGAAATCCATAAAAATAAAATATAAAATCAGAAAATTTTCAAAAATACCAAAAAGAATCTTCTCGACATGTCTCTTGCAATCGATAACATTTACGTAACCTAATAAATATTGATTCATCAATTGACCGGGCGTGTAAATGAAGTTCAAGCAAGAGTTTCAAATGCTTTCAAAACATGTCATTTCTAAATTTTCTCATTATGACTTATGTACATTTCAGTGCATAACTCAGACCCGAATGTAATAGGGAAGTGTACGCTTACTCTAAAAATAGAAGAGAAGTCTTCTATCATGTTTTTATAAATCGTTGAACACAATTTTTCAAAAGAACTTTCAATGTCAAATTGTCTACAATTATATATTTTTTGGTAATTTTTTCAATAAACGTGTAATTGTTAAACAGTGTTTACAAAACACTCCCTTCTTGGAATATGTTTAAAAAATTGTGATACGAAGAATGTCACTTTATGTGAATCAATTTCTGAGGGGGAGCTTTTAAAACAAAGCCTTTTAATGTGTTGGGTACATCTCATAAATGTCAATTTTATGTATCTAAACATATTTTGTGAAATTAAAATGTGGAATCTTATAATGTCAATTAATAATATACATTGTTCACTAAGGCATCTCACTCCGTCTTCAACATTTTGTGGTGTCATATCAATTTTTCATTCCAATGTGAACTTTTAATAAATATTGGTATCCCACATATACTGTTGAAGAGGAGCTATCAGAAACTGAATTCATGCAATATCGTGGTATAATTTTTCACCCCATGAAATTTTTCATGTCAAATTTTAATCAATTGGTATTTCAAATACTAAGTGTTTTATTATTTAAAATATGGAGAGAAAATGTGATTAAAATATAATATAGAAGAATGTGATATTTAAGACTCTAAGTGCAACTCTTTCCTTCATGTTCTAAACAATTTTGAATCTCGGAGCACATGTGTAGGGGGAGTATTAAAAATAACAATGTCAGAAAATGGTTTTATGGTTCGATCTCATACCCAACAACCTATAATATTCAAGTCGTGAAGTCATAAGGTGGTTAGATTCGTTAATAATCCTATGATACCTACCAAACTGAAGGGATCTACCCAAGAACAATCATAGTTAGGAAATCAGCAGTTCCTTAGGTTATGATTGAAAAATGAGTAAAAGGGAAGAATGCACGACCTAAGATTGAGCAAACACTGGAACAATCACAACAAGGTGTTAGTGATGACGTCTTGGTAAGCATTGAATGGGTTGAAGAATGAAAAAAATGTATGATAAAGGAAAAACAATGCAGCCCTCACACACCAACCTTAGCAGAAACTGGGTCCGATACAATAATCTAATCGAAAATCACAATGATGATTGTTGATATTGAAGAAAGCCGTCATGGACCCAGTGATGCAATGCACAACCCTTCCCAGCCATTCGAGTTTCTCTCAAAAGAAACTTGTCTCATTTGTCACGGAGATACACACGTTAATCAATTAACATCTCCACATCCTAGATGTTGATATTGAATAGGTGGTAGTCGCTCCGCCCCTGAAAACAAAAACCAAAGAGCACAAATCGAGTCTATAGCCCAAAAGAGATCAAAATTATAAATCTCATATAGGACACAATGTCAAAATACACTTGTTGAACACACTAAAGTTCACAGTTGTTACAAAGAGTCCCTACGGCATTATCCTTGAGATCTTCGAGAACATCGAGTGATACTTAATAATCACCGGAAGATGAAATCCTAGCTTGAGCCAACATCCAAACAACGCTTGGTAAGGTGGGCTTGCGCGATCTATATGAATCAAACTTGTGTCAACTGGAAAAGAAACAATGGGGCGATTTGTTATCCTCAAAAATATAAAGATTTCGAACAAGGAAACTTCGGTCCATTTATTTATTAGTCCCTTGTTAATGGCTAGAAAGGAAGTCGGGCTCGTAATTTAAACAAATATTAGTATAAGTAGCTGCTAAATCGCCAAAACGCCGGAGTCCGACCCAACAACCACTAAACCTAGGCGACGACCCTAGTTAGTAAGAAATATAAATACCCCCCCCCCCTCTCTACCTTGTGAGTGGGTTGGTCATTTGTATTTTTATTGTGCAAGTAAACTCCATATCCTCTACTCCTCTCCCCTACTTTCTCGCTCTAAAATTCTGTCTTTCTTTATCTTCTCATCCTATTATTCTTACCGAATAGAAAGTAAGATAATTTGTGGTTTACCGACATTTGTATCACAATCGCCTAAGGGATAACAATTGTGTTTCAGTGTGTTTTTTTTTTTTCATTTTTTTTTGGTTCGGATAAATTATTAATAACATCTTAACAAAAGTGAGTTTTTGATCTTCCTAACTACTCAAGTTTAATATTGTTTAAAATTAGAGGTATTAATCTTTCATTTTGTTGTTTTTATTATAAAAATCAGTTCGTTATAAAGTGAATAAATAAAATACCGAGTTTTGAAAACAAATTCAACCGAAAAATAGTATACAACCTAGTTTGTTAAGAAAAAGACAAATTTCTGATTTTTTAAGGAAATAATTGGTAGTTTTTTTTGTTTTGTTTTGTTGGTTTGTTTTTGGCGATGCACCGTTTGAGAAAAAAAGAAAAGTATACCGAGTTTTCTAGCTACTACCGAGATTTTGAATATTAAAGTTTAAAATACATTCATTTCATTCACGTAATTTCGCATAAGAGTTGTAATAGTGCACATTTTTTTCGGTTTTATCGAAAAGTGTGTTTTAGGATTTCATTTCATTCTCGGAAGTTAGCATAAAGGTTGTAATAGATATACAAATCTTTGGTTTTATCGAGTTTTTGTGTTAGGAGTATTATTATGGGATTTTGTAATAGGCACATTGTTAGAAAATTTCCATTTTGTAACTTGACGAATTAGCTACACGACTTGGTCAGATGGAAATAACTACCGAGATTTGCTTTGTCCGAGAAACCTTCTGAGTTTGCTCTATCCGATATCTTACCGAATTTGTTACCGAGTTTGTTACCGAGTTTGTTACCGATTTTGTTACCGAATTTGTTACCAAATTTGGTACCGGATTTGTTTAAAAATCAAATTAATTTTTTAATTTTTTGATTTGGTAAATCGAACCTGTAACATCAAGAAAAAAAAACCACAACACAACTTTATCATCTTAAGATCCTACAAATCATTTTCACTTCATAATTCACGGTAGCAATGGAAACGAAAGATACTTTATCTTCGTGTTCGAATTCGGAAGAACGACAAATGCAACAAATTCAAGATAAAGCAAAAAAGAGTTGCATGGTATCTTTTCGAAAACTTCATTCACACCTCAAGCTTCTTTCACACGACAAATTAAAAGAAACTCGAACCGAGTCTGGATTCAAACGTGCATTTGCAACACTCTTTGGTCAAGATGTTGAAACTTTTATAGGCACAATGTTCCTAAAATGTGGATCAATTAGAAAAGGCAACTTGACAAAGAAAATTTCAATAGATAGGATCCATGATTTCTTTTAAGTACTCGAGAAACATTCAGTATGTTCATCAAGTCACGAATGTATTTGGATATGAATTTGTTGTAATGACACGCAACTACTTTCTAAAATACACTCAACTCTCGATCCCAGAATTCCGTGATACATTGATCCTACACGTGGAATCTGTTAAGAATTCGATTGATGAAAGAGCAAAGCATAAATAAGAGTATAACAGCTGGGTGAATGAAAGACAAATGCAACAACTAGGATAACGTTGATTTCGAGTAAAGCATTAGATCTAGTTTGGTTGATACAGAAAGCATATAACTGCATTAAAAGAGCAAGATACAAGCAGCAGATCAGGGAATGATGCAAATGCTGATGATGCATATATCAGACCCATATATGATGAAGAGCCAATGGCTGAGGTATGAACAACTGCTGAAATCAATGTCTTTGCTATAGGACAACAGCATACTGAGCAACCCGAATTCAATAATGAAGGTGAGGTTGACTAGAATGTTGAACAATGTCATGACACATGTCCTTTGCCTGCTACATTAACTGATAACCAGACAACTGAACTCTCAAATCAATCTCTTGAATCTGAAAATATTCGTCTCAAAAAGACAGTTGCCCAAATATCAAAATCAAAGTTTAAAAGAAGGGCAACATGGTCAATTTTCGAAAGTAAAAAGTAATGAAGCCAAGGTTAAGCATGACACAGATGTAATTAAAACAATAAACATCGAATTAGAACATAAAGTGGCTAAGTTACTTAAGGAAAATGAGACTTTGAAAAAGCATTACAAAGAAATATCTGATTCTATCAAGACAACGAGAGCTAGGAACATAGACCACACAACTTCTTTGATTGCAAAAAATGATGACTTCAAAGCTCAACTTTAGGAAAAAAGATTTGCAATTGCAGCATTAAAAAACGAGTTAAGGAAATTAACAGGAAATAGTGTGAATACTAAGTTTGCAAAATCGTCAATCTTAGGGAAATCGGTTTTCCAACCACATAGAAACCAATCAGTTGTTAGACAACCGACTGCGTTTAAGTCTGAACGACCTAGATTCTCAAAGCAAAAACGTTGCCACCCAAGTTATGTCATAACGATTGTCCAAAACCATCACAACACATTATTTGCCTAATAAAGAGGAATCTGTTGTTGCAAATCTCATCACATGACTGCACTAGCACATCTAGGTATAGGCTCAAATGACAAGGTTTCATAATCACTACTAGATGAAAGCTAAAGAAAAAGACACAAGAACTGTAGGAAAATCAGAACCTAAGTGATGCCTTCAGCTAGAACACAAGCACGCAAATGGTAGCAAACCAAAACCTAGATCCAATAACCAAAAGTCCTAGGGGAATTGTTCCTGTAATCAAGAGAAGTTACGTCACGACAAAGACTGTGCCCATAGCAAAACACTCTAATAGGAATTCTAGGATGTTTTTCATCACTCCAAACAATTTGGTTTGCCAACATGTCAGAAAGTTTCTTTAATGCCAATCTGATTCTTGTGTAACAAAATTCCCGAAATGAAGTCAACTCACATTGCCAAGGATCCATCCCAATCAGACAACAAAAATTACATTCCCTTAGAAACAAACAAGTTTTTGCAAAGAAACCAAAAGGGTAGAATCCTAAAAAGAATAATCTTCATAAAAAAGACTTTCGTTTGTCATGAGAAAACAATGACTCATAACCATGTCTTAGTGAAACCGAACGGGTAAAATTTTCAAGACATTGGTCTTCGATGGGTTCCTACTACTGGGAAAGATATTCACCACTAGCGCTCAACTAATGTTGACAGTGAACCCTCAACTATTGTTCAAATGACGAAAGTGAGTACACTAACATACATGCAGGTACATCTTTAAATCCTACAAAGGAAGGACTCCGAGTTTGGTTGCTGAAAAGACTGATATCTGAGAAACCAGGGCTTTAAGGAATTTTCATCTGATGAATAAGCAATGACTTCTGATCATAACAGTTCAAAACTCAGAATTCACGACCACAGCAATGAACCATCCAGTTCAAAGCTGGTTCCAAAAGTTGTTCCTCCAGTAGACAAGATAACTACATCACGACAAGAGTTGGAATTACTATTTTACCATCACATAACAATGCTGAGGTCAACATGTAAATATTCATATAAAAAAAATCAAGTTTGAAATGTCTATGATGGGGGAGTTGAAATTCTTCTTAGGAATTCAGATCTACCAATCCCCACGTGGTATCTTTATAAACCAAGCTAAGTATGCTCAAGAGACACTTAAAAAGTATGGTATGACCTCATGTGATAGCATTGGTACTCCAATGGCTACGAAACACCTAGATGCTGACTTGAGTGGTACTCCGGTCGATAAAACGAAATATCTTAGTATGGTCGGAGCACTCATGTACTTAACAACAAGTAGACCAGATATTGTACATGCAACATGTTATTGTGCTCGCTATCAAGCAAAACTGACTGAGAAACATCTCACTGCGGTTAAGCAGATCTTTCGGTACCTTAAAGATACCATTAACATGGGTCTCTGGTATCCGAAGGACACCGGTTTTGAACTAACTGCTTTTTCAGATTCAGATCACGCGGGCTATCTTGATTCAAGTAAGAGCACATCTGGTGGCATACAATTTCTAGGTGGTGATAAGTTAGTCAGCTGGTCGTCCAAAAATCAAGACTGCACTTCAATGTCTTTAGCAGAAGTCGAGTATGTATCTTTATCTGCTTGCTGCGCTCAAGTTCTATGGTTGAGAACTCAGCTCACAGATTATGGCTTTCACTTTGACAAAATACCTATGTATTGTGACTCAAAGGCAGCCATAGCCATCTCGTGTAATCCAGTCCAACATTCTCGTACCAAGCACATCGATGTCAGATATCATTTCATAAAGGAATAGGTTGAAAAGGGTATTGTTGAATTATTCTTTGTAGGAACTGAATAACAGTTAGCTGACCTGTTTACTAAAGCTCTGTCGGAAGATAAGTTTAGGTATCTTGGTATGAGATGTTTGACTCCAGAACAATTGGAAGTTCTGGAAAATAAATCTGCTTGATCTATCAAACATTGATTTGTAAATATTTTTATTTCTCTATTTATTTCTATTTATAAATATTTTTGAAAAAGAAAATACAAAAATATAAAACCAACAAAAAGAAAATACAAAAATATAAAACCAACAAAAAGAAAATACAAAAATATAAAATCTAGAAAAACAAAATATAAAATCAGAAAAGTTCAAATATACCAAAAAGAATCTTCTCGACATGTCTCTTGGAATCGATAACATTTACGTACCTAGAAATGTTGATTAACATCGACACGGGCGTGTAAATGAAGTTCGAGGAAGAGTTTCAAATGATTTCAAAACATGTCATTTTTAAATTTTCTCAATATGACTTATGTACATTTCAGTGCATAACTCGGACCCGAATGTAATAGAGAAGTGTACGCTTCAGTGCGCTTACTATACAAATAGAAGATAAGTCTTCTATCATGGTTATTAAAATCGTTGAACATAATTTTTCAAAAAGAACTTTCAATGTCAAATTGTCTACAATATAATTTGTGGTATCTTTCCATAAAAAGTGGTATTTGTTAAAATTATATGTTCAACACTCCATTCCTCGAATAAGTTTAAAAAATTGTGGTAACATCAATGTCATTTTATGTGGATCAATTTCTGAGGGGGAGCTTTTAAAACAAAAGCCTTTTACTGTTTTGGGTACATATCATAAATGTCAATTTTATGTATCCAAACACATTTTGTGAAATTAAAATGTGGAAATTATAATGTCAAATAATAATATACATTGTTCACCAAGGCATCTCACTCCGTCTTCAACATTTTGTGGTGTCATATTTATTTTTCATTCCAATGTCAAGTCTTAATAAATATTGGTATCCCACATATACTGTTGAAGGGGAGCTATCAGGAAAATGAATTCATGCAATATCATGGTATAATTTTTTCTCCCCATGGAACTTTTCATGTCACATATTTTAATGAATTGGTATTTCAAATACTAAATGTTTTATTATTTAAAATAAGGGAAGAAAATTTGATTAAAATATGATATAGAAGAATGTGATCTTTAAGACTCTAAGTGCAACTCTTTCCTTCATGTGCAAAACAATTTCGAATCTCGGTGCACATGTGTAGGGGGAGTATTTCAAAATGTCAGAAAAAGGTTTTTATGGTTCGATCTCTATACCCACAACAAATTAATCTCACGACGTCCACGACGATTATGAAGTTATAAGGTGGTTAGGATAGGAATAAGTCTTATGATCCAACCAGAATCGGAGGGATCTACCCAAAGGTCACTACAATGGTTAGAAATAGCAGTATTAGGTATGATTGGAGAGAAATTTGGGGGGGGGAAAGTAATAAGGGAAAATGCGGACTAAGATTAAGCTAAAACTGGAACAATCACAACAAGGTGTTAGTAATGACGTCTTAGTAAAGGGGTTGAAGAATTAAAAAGAAATGTATGGATAAAGGGTGAAAACAAAGCAGCCCTCCATACAACTTAGGCAGAAACTAGGTCAATACATAATCTATCAAAATCACAAAGATGATTGTTGATATTGAAAAATGACATCATGGACCCAGTGATGCAATGCACAACCCTTCCCAGCCATTCGAGTTTCTCTCAAAAGAAACTTGTCTCATTTGTCACGGAGATACACTTGTTATCTATTGACATCTCACTCTGAGATTGTTGATATTGAATAGGTGGCAGTCTGCTCCAGCCTCCGATTACTAAAACCAAAGCGCATAAATTGAGTCTAGAGCCAAAAGAGATCAAAATTATGAATCTCATAAGGACACAATGTTAAAAATACACTTTTTGAACACCATAAAGTTCACAAGTTGTAATAAATAGTCCTACGCATTATCCTTGAGATATTGCCAGAACATCCGAGTGATACTTAAGTATTCACCGTAAAGATGGAAATCCTGCTTGAGCCAACATCAAACAAGCTCTTGGTAGGTGACTTGCGCGATTCTATATGAATCAAACTTGTGTCAACTGGAAAGAAATGATGGTGCGATTCTATGTGAATCAAACTTGTTCCAGTAAAATGAATTGACGACTTAATCAGAAAGATAGTAACTATCTGATTCACTCTTACCGTGTTGTCTGCTTTGAGACGCTCCGGTAACGAGAACGGCTAGTACAGCTGCGAAACCCTGTCAAGAAGATTCATATGAATTCTATCTGATCACAGGCAGTATTTATACTGATTAACGGGGAACCGTGGTTATTGCAACCGTATTCGACGAAGTGACAAAGACACTTTCGTCCATATCTGTTGTTTATCACTAACCTTTTAAATGCAGATTCAATCGTCAGTGTTGCAACCATGTACCAGCGAAGTCGGATTCATTACCACATACTCATACTCAAGCTTTCAAAGTCAATCATTCAGCATAAAGATTGTTAATCCTAAACTTCCTCAAAGATCTTCAAAGTCAAATCAAGAATCGTATTTTGGAAAGATTGTTAGCCTTATGTTCATATAAGTCAAGCAAGAATGCAATAAGTATGAGTATGTCGGTCAAGAGCACAAGTTATAAGAAAGTCTAATACTCTATAGAGTGTATCTTATATGCAAAGAACCGACATCGATCAAGCTCAATGGAACACTTGTCATCAAAAAAGAATTCCAACGTCACAGACCCCGAAACTGTAACCATGCCCCAACCCGCCTCACATTACACCCGCCACCCTGCTCTAGACGCCGCCCCCCCTCACAGTCTCCCCCTACACCCGCTCTTCCCATCAACCGGCACCCTCTCCAACGAACCGCCGACACCAAACATACCTAAGCCCTATTACAAACAAGAAACATGACTAAGTATCCGAAGATAAACAAGGCACAAAGCCATATAAAACGTCAAAAGGTCCTATCTTCAACATGGAGGGGAGACAATGATAAAAAAAGACAACTTCATATAAGAATGTTCATCGGTCTCTGTACAAGACGTTAATCATAGAAGATCCATAGTCCTTCAAATCCTTAAAAGACGAAATTAAACGAAGACTTCAAAGTGGAGGGAGTTTTAAGAAAGAGACCATCAACATTGGGGGAGATTGTTAGCCCTTAATTTTATATAAGTCGAAATAAGAATGTTAACGGTCTATTTAGTCATATTTTAGTCTTGTTAAATAATAGGCTTGTCAAGGTTCAACGGGCTTGGATTGTAATCTATATTTATCGTTTTTTTGTTTCGGGACATAAAGCCCAAGATAAGCCCAAAGCATGGCCTAAGTTTAAAAAGCCCATACGCACTTTGTGGGTTAAGGGTTTATATAAATAGGACCCTGAGCCTCCCAATTGGAGAGGGTAGTTGGTTTCCAATTTCTTACACTTGTGTTGTGTATTAATCTTTCCATCTCTACTTCCTCGCTCTAATAAATATTCCATTTTTCCTTTCTCTCTTTCTAGCTTATTGCTTATTGGTATGGCTTATTGTTGTGAGATGGGTTATATTTATGGGATAACAAATTTAGTGTTGCCAATGGAGATTAATGCTACTTCATGGATACAAATAGGGTTTCGATGTTAATGCTGCTTCAAGATTAATAGTACTGCTAGTTAAAAGCAGTTACTACTGCTAGAGGTAAAAGCAGTTAGTTACTATTGCTAGCTTTGTTCGTTATTGGATAACACACGGTTTGGATCTCGGATTGGATCAGATAGGAAAGGCTATTATTTTTGGGATTAATTGCAAGAATTGATTACGGAGACAATTTTGTATCACTTATTTAGAGTTGAAGTGGAATTTTCACAAGTGCGTGTTCTTATCATATCTTAAAGTCGAGTTTGGTTGGATTATGGACTTTGAACGTAACTTGTTCGAGCTTTTAAAAATCAATGTTGATGCAGACATGACTTGTCAAATCTAGCAATGTGTGATCTACAAACTTTTGGTGCTCAATGCGCACATTTGCTATCACTTAAAGGAGTTACATTGTAATGCTCCGTGTCTCATTAAGATGAGGATTTTGTCAAGAGATTGAGGTCTACTTATATATCATCAGTATGAGTTTGGAGTCATGTGGATAGTACAAGACATAAGACACAAGTTTGGGTTATTTTACTTTAGCATCAAGTTTGTAATACCGACTTTTCTCCATCAGTAGTCATTACAAAGAGCCAACAGAATAAGAGATTCAAGAGATGGTTAACATATTGGTTTCAGGGGAAGCATATGATAAAGTGTTTAACCATCTACATGCACCACTTGAGGGGAAGGTTATGATTATTACTACTGCTAAGTCATTATTACTATTGCTAGTTTAAGTTTCTACTGCTTGAATTAATTATTCTTATTGTGCGTCATGGAGGGTAATTTGAGACATTGAAAAGCTTGGATTAGAAGTTTAATATATGGTTTGTAGTTGTAAAGATCAAAGTTGCATATGTTCACAGTCCTCTAATGGATAATGACAAAAAGGGGAAGATGTTACAAAGATGATATTATTTGCAACTTATTATGTG
>BQNB010023751.1:0-61469 GCA_026074375.1 Tanacetum coccineum | reverse complement strand
AAAGAAAGCTAGGACCACGATATGTGGGACCATTTAAAATCGTGAAGCGTGTTGGACCGGTGGCTTATCGGCTGAAGTTACCCCAGGAGCTAAGCTATGTCAACGACACGTTTCATGTGTCAAACCTCAAGAAATGCTTGGCTGAGCTAGATGTTCAGGTACCTTTGGATGAGATCGAGATTGATGAAAATCGAGATGTAAAGAAGCTAAAGAGAAGAAGAATTCCATTAGTCAAAGTTCGTTGGAACTCTCGGCAAGGAGCTGAGTATACCTGGGAACGAGAAGACCAATTCCGGATGAAATATCCACATCTTTTCTCCGAACCCGTACCTTCGTCAAATGTCCCAACTTGAGCCTTGAGGACAAGGCTCATTTAACGGGGAAGGACTGTAACATTCCATATTTTCAGGTCATTTGCAATGCTATTTAAATTCACTATATTTTTTTTCCCATACGCATTCGCTTTTAATTTTAATCGATACGTTAAATCGCGTGAACTAAAAATCAACAATCAATGTAAACGGGCACCAAACAATTAAATGTTTACATCAATCAAGGGTTATATAATTATTTTGAGAATAATTATTAACTTTGTTCATTTTATTTTTATCGGATACGTAAAGTGTATACGTTTCGCGATAAATTGCGTTTAGGCACTCCCGGAACCACAAAAACTTTTCTACGCTTCAACAAATACCCACGTTTATACCCAATACCCAAAATTTACTCAATATTATCATACATATGTATCTAAAACCGGATTCAAAGAGAAAAGAACAAGAAATGCAAGTTGAGAACACATTTCCATGTTTTCATGGGATGTTCTCAACTATTTGAGGACATACACCATCCCTACCATGCCTTGACCAATGACTTAGACCTTGGCCATCCCTAGGACTTCCTATATGTCTCCTTGACTAGTCTTGCTAGTTTATTACTTATACTTTGCATAAAGAGATACATACATCACCAACACTTAGACAAATCAAACCAAAAACCTCTCCTTTTTGCCCATATATGCTACGGCATACATTCACCTCCCAACCAAACCCATACAAATTTTTCTACAATCCATACACTTCTATATACACATATTCTAAGATGTACTAAGGCATTTGCAAGCATTGGTTAACCATATTCAAGTAATAATCAAGAAAAAGGAAGCTAGGGTTTAGTGAAGGAAAGCTAGGGTTTATTAAGTGCAAGCTTGGTTTTTGTGGCTAAACAAGGGTTTAGTACTTGTACATCATCATCATCATACCTCATAAGGTCCATTTAAACTCTTTATGTTGCTATAACTTTCATTATTATGCATATGATATTTCTATTTAGCTTAAATCACCATTTAGGTTTTATTCATGAAAATGAAGTTTATATTTGAAATGATCATTTTACACACTTATATATATATTGTGTGATTACTTACATCATGTTAAAAAGGATGAGAAAATGTTGTATCATATGGTTTTGGTGTAAACATGATTATGGATTAATTAGGGTTTTCATAACTTCATAATATGTTTCAACTTAAAGAAATACATAAGACATGTTAATATTGATTATGGACTTTTAATCATGTTAATAGAACACTAAAATAAGGTCATATGGAAAGAAATACACTTGTACCCATTTGGTTATGTATAAAAATGATTATTGACAAAACTAGTAAATTAGAGATTTCTTAAGTAAAGTTATAATTTTAAGTATTATCATGGATTAGTTAACCTTGGTAACTTGGACACATAAGGACTATTATGGACAAGTAAGTGATAATATAAGGATGATATATAATATACAAGATATATGAGACTTGTGGTAAAATACAAAAGTGGTAAAGTATAAAGAAAAGATCAAAAATGGACTTAACAAACAAGCATAAACATTCTGTCCCAAATTCGAATTTTTACATACTCATTTTATATTTTTATAAGATAATACATTTCACGACGATTCCGAAAAAGTAAGAAACTTGTTAAACGGATTAATAACGAAAAAGTTACGTTAAAAACAAGTTATACGTTAATAAACGAAGTCGTAAATAAATTTTTATAAAAACATTTTTATAAAAATTTCAAACAGCAAGGGTTAGTATTTTTAATAAATAATACATATTTTTAGGATTCCAAAATGATAAGAATCGTAATTTTTCAATTAATAACGAACGAGTTATGAATTTCGCGAGTTTACGACAATTAATACTTTTATAAAACTATTTTTATAAAAGTTACTATTCATGACAGAAAGTTATATTTTTGTAAACCTCATAAAAATATAGAACTTTCAAATACGAGAACGTCCTCGAAAGAATCGAGCTATATAATAATCAAAGTGTTTAGTACTTATACGACCTATATTGGATTAGGTTGCCTTCGGATTCCTTCGTTACACATATTCCTATTTTGAATCTTGTTGATTGTCCAATCACTCAAGGTGTTTCATAGCCCAGCTTTTTTACAATTGTTTTACAAAATACGCGGTGAATTACATTGCTTTTTTACATTGGACACAAGTGTTTTTCCAAAGTGTATGCTATCCAGATTACTGCCTTATATTAATGCCTGAAGTTACCTTATTGTCGTGAAGTCCCTATTTATCATGAACCGTTAATTGCTATTATAGTGAGCGCTGGTGTTATGGATAGATCTATCGGGACTAACAACCCCCACCCTTACTTGGGTCACTAGTATTGATTCGTAGCATTAACATTGAGCAGAAGTTAGGGAGTATGGCAAGCATCCTATATTCTGATTGGGGCACAAATCTAGTTAAGGCTTCGGGGTCATGAGCTTAGTGCAATAATAAACGTTTTGGACTTCTGAATGTGTTTCAGAGTCTACTATTACTTCGATCTTGTGGTCCACCCTTTTTACCGATAAACCTATGATTTCACTCAACCTTTGTGTTGACTTTTAGCATGTAATTTCAGGTCCACAAGTGATGAAGACTGACGGGAGCCTTGTCGATACAATGAAAGACGGATTATGTGTTTTAACAAAGTTTATTGGCAACTTTTATTAATTATTAAAAACTAAGGTCAATCTTTTGGTATGTATGAAGCTTTGTTTTAATTAAGAAGGTTTATACCTTTTTTAAACTTATGGGACCTATGTATAAACTCTGATATTTTGCTATGCATCAAATGAAATCTTGTCTAAAACTCCATTTATGGTCGTTTACCTATATCAAGATGTTGTACTTTGAAGTACACCCAATTGTTACCTATTCCGCAGCTAACCTGATTTAGGGGGTGTTTCACACTGTACGATCATCTTTCATCTTAATCACTTATCAAATCAAAATGGATTTAATTATTCCAATTGGACAAAGGAATACTCTTATTGAGTACATGATACTCTCTGGTGCTGACAATCGTCCACCAATGTTGGACAAAGACCTGTATGATTCTTGAAAAAGTATAATGGAATTATACATGCAAAAGAAAAAGGGAACACGAAGAATGATACTTGAATAGTTGAACAAGATCCACTCATTTTGGCCTATAATTGAATAAATAGGTGATCAACGACAAAGAAAATGTGAATTGTCTGCTACTGAGAAAAATCAAGCTGATTGTGATATGAAGGCAATTAATATCATTCTTCAAGGTCTACCAACTAATATCTATTCACTTGTTAATCATCACAGAGTTGCCAAGGATCTATGGGAAAAAGTTTAACTACTAATGCAAGGTACCTCATTAACAAAGCAGGAAAGGGAGTGTAAACTGTATGATGCATTTGATAAGTTTGCTCACATCAAGGGGGAATCACTTCATCAGTATTACTTGAGATTTACACAGCTGATGAATGGCACGAACATTTACAAAATAAAACTGGAATAATTTTAAGTTAATACCAAATTCTTAAACAGTCTTCCACTTTAATGGAGTAAGTTTGTGACTGATGTCAAGCTTGTAAAAGACTTGCATACTACCAAATTTGATCAGCTTCATGCATATCTTGAACAACACGAGCTCCATGCAAATGAAGTCTGTCTCATGTGTGAACACAGTCAAGATCCACTTGCATTAGTTGCAAATCATTAAATGACATCATCTCACTTCAACACTTATCAGTCTGCATACAACAATCCTCAGTTTTAACAATAACAACAATAGTAGTTTTCACCATCTTAGTCTCCTTAATATGGATCAACTCATCCCACACAACATTACTCAACTACTAATCCATCCACACCACTTGAAATCACTTATCCATCATCACCGTATCCAAATGCTTACTCGTCAACTGTTCATCAAGAGGCTTGTCCACAACCACAATATATTCCTCAAATTGAGTATACTGTCTCAACAGTTAATCAACAAACACACCTTGCTGAATTTCCTCAAATAGACTCCGGTCTAGCAGTTCCTGTGTTTAAGCAATGAGATGACCCTATTGATGCCATTAACAAAATGATGTCATTTCTGTCTACTGTCATCACATCTCGTTTCCCATCTACCAAGAATCAGCTACGAAACTCATCCAACCCAAGATAACAAGTAACTATTCATGATAGAAGAGTGACTGTTTAACTACTTTAGGAGACAAAATTCTTAATGATGCTGGTACTTCAGTTAACAAGAATTAAATACTCCAACAATAGGTAATTATTCATGACAACAAATGGTTGTGAAGTGATTTTAAGCTTCCAATTGTAAAGTTTCATATGGCAGGACAGTGCCCAAAGCCAAAGAGGAAAAGGGATGCTATATGTGGTGCAGGGAAAAAGTTCTATTGGTCGAAGCTTAAGGAAATGGTAAAGTTCTCACTGAGGAAGAATTGGAATTCTTGGCAGATCCTGGTATTACAGAAGGTCCAGTTACACAGCGGTCATCACACACAATGTAGTTTATCAAGCAGATGATTTGGATGCATATGATTCTGACTATGACGAGATCTCTACAGCCAAAGCAGTTCTTATAGCCAATTTGTCTAGTTACAAATCAGATGTTCTTTCTGAGGTACCAATCTCTGACAACACTCATAATGATATGCTAAATCAAAGTGTGCAAGAGATGTCGTATTTTGAACCTTCTCATTTTGTGGAACATTCAGAGAATGAGATACATAGTGATAGTAATATCATTATGTACTCTCAGTATTTGATTGAATCACAAACTGCAGCTGTTCAGGATATAAATTCTTCTGCATAACAAGATGAGCGATATTATATGTGTTTGAACAACTGTCAAATCAAGTAACTAGCTGTAACAAGGTCAATAATGACAATATAATTGCCAATGAAACCTTATCTGTTGAGCTTAAAAGATAAAAAGAACGGGTAATTGCTAGAAGAAAGACAAAATGTGGATTTAGGTACTCGAGAAAAGCTTATAATAGATGATATAATTCGGGAGAAAAATGCATAGTTTGCGGATTTTGAAAAAGAAATCAACAATCTTAAACAAAATCTTTTTGAACAAACAAAGGAAAATGAATTGTTAACAAAAATATTTAATGTTTTCAAAAACGAATCCAATGAAAAAGAAGCTAAGAATATTGATACAGAAATTGCTTTGGATAAGAAATTATCTTAACGCTTTTCCTTTAAGTTTCCTTAACTCATTTTTTTTTTTTTTTAGGGCTGCTTATGACCAAAACCTTGTTCCTAAAGTTTTGTTTTTAAATTCAGAAATCTCCCCAGACTTTATATTGACTTGTTGAATTAACGCATCACTTTGTTCTTTTGATTGAACACGTTTTGGTTTAATCGAGTCATAAAGTTGTTTATAAATCTGTTTCAAATGCTCATTCTTAGTAACAAGTTTTGTCACTCTATGTTCCAATTCAATGTTAAAAGTCTCTATTTCATCCATGTCCATTTTGACGTGTACTTCCTCACATCTTTCCGTTTTAAAGGGACTTAATTTGCTCTTTCAACTTGACAATGACTGTGTCTTTTGCTTGAGACTGAGCTTTCAATTCACTTAATTCAAACAACTGAGTAAAACTTGGAGCATTTGATTTAAAGCACTGTTTTCTTTGTGAAAATTTTCTTGATAAGATTGAGAATCAGCTTCCCAAGTGATGCATGTTTTCTAGAGTTGTAAAACACTTGCAAGTTTATCGTAAGTTGCTTTATCAACAAAAATCCTTTTTATTGAGAGCTCAGTTTGAGTTAAAGACACTTTTGGACAATCATTCACAGTTTCACACTTGAAATTCACAGACAAATTAACAACAGTCTTTACAATATCATTTCAATGGCTTATGCCAAGCGGGTCGTAGATATAGAGAGACTCTATCTCCATGAACACACATCCCACTACCCATCAATTGCAGAATCGTCAATCCACCACACATACCTATACTAACACACCCACATCACACTTACAACCGACAAAAACCAGACCTGTCAGTCAAAAGATATCCAAGCCGTGTTGTTCGGACAGCCTGTTCCATTGATAATAGACTTTTTGGACATCGGAAAGTTCTTAACACCCAAGTATTGGTTGAGAGTTTATTGAAGATTTCTTTTAATTGCTTTTATAAACGGAATGATTTCATCTCGAAATTGCCTTTGTTTGTTCTAAACCCCTCCACGTGCCCTCAGTGATATGCTGTTGGAAGTTGTTCTTCTCTTTGACAAACTGATCAAAGCCAGTAAGATAGCGTTTAAGCTCTTTCAATGCTAGTATAGTCACCATATATTACTTTAGGAAGTTCTTTTGGAACCTCAACTATGACGGTTGTGGAAGAATGAGATGGGTCTAAAGCTGGGACCGAAGTCGCTTTCCAATAGGCATGTTCACTATATAAATCAGATTGTCGAACAAATCATTTGTAGTAATCGTTATTTACGAATATGGGCATAATTGATGGGTTTAGTGTTCAATTATGTTTCTCAACAATGGATATTCGTTCTTTTTAAAAGCATTTAACGACTCCTTCCACAAAGCATTACTGTTTCATCAAGAATCAGGAATCCAATAGTATTCTCATTTTAAGATTGGTATTCCCCGTCATAAGTTTTGGGCTTTGACTCCCGAGCTTTCTTGTTAGAAAGTTTTTCAAACCGATAGCTTGTTTCGTGGAATGATCATACAAATTTTGGGATTAGTCATCGTATGAACATTTGCGTAGATTGACCTATTTTGAAAATGATGTTATCAAGTGCTTGATTTTCTTTTCTAAAGCAATTTCTCTATAAATTTTTCCTGTTTCTCTTCATTTTTAAAATCATTTTTGAGATCAAAAACTGTTTCATTAAAGAATCCTTTTCTTGCACTGTTCCGAAAAGATTTGCTTAAGATCGTAACAATCTCGGGCATATGTTCATTTTATCCTAAAAACTGTTTTTCAACATTTGGCATTTCTTTTCAATTTCTTTAACCTCTTCTTTTCATATCTGTCAAGCTCGGTAGTCACTAGTTTGATTTACATTGGGTGCAGTGCGTCAACTTGGGTTGATAATTGTTCAAACATAGATAATTAGGGGGACATCTTGTTAAGCAGAAGAGTTAGGATTATGGACAGTTTTCACTGTTGTGCTTCACTCAGGTACTGAGAATAAGGAATGATATTGCTATCACTGGTTATTTCAGTTTCTGTCTGACTCACATCATTAGACTGTTCAGAAGACGTCATTATCTGCTCACTTTGATTAAATAAATCATAGTTCAGATTATCTGGATTGTGTACCTCAGTGAGTGCATCTGAGCCATTCCTGGACAGCATTAGACCATATGAGCATCTTGGCGGAGTTGGTTATCACAATCAGAGTCATAGGCCATCCAGATCATCGGCTTGTTAAGCAGCAATTGTGGGTGGATAACTGTCTGAGTGGTTTGATTTCAGGAAGTCCTGATCTGCCAAAATGCTATTTCTTCCTTCAATTAAAGCTTGACGCCTGCTTGAGCTTGAACCCAGCAACACTTTATCGTTGAACCTTGTTTATCCTTTTCCGCTTGGGACTTAGTACACTGCTTGGCAATATGACAATCCCCTTTGCAATTGTAACAAATGACAATCGTTGTTTCCCGTGGTGCTTCCACTTGCACCAGGTGGTGTATATTTCTGTTGTTCTGCAGGCATAGTAGCTTGTTCTCCCTGAACCAGGTTGACACAGTTTCTTTTCCATCAATGAGATGGTAGCTTGTAGCTGAGGTTTGACGAAGTCCTTGCTGATTGTTGGTAGTAGGATGACGGGATGTGACCACAGCTGTTAGAATGACATCATGTTGATTAATTGCATCAATTGATCATTCCCCTTTCTGGAATACTGAATAACTAGACTAGGTCTGGTGGGGAAAATTCAGGTTGTGGCTATTGATGGCTGAGGGAGCATATTCCATTTGTGAGATTGATGGTTTGGGAAGAATTACCGTTTGTGGTGAATCTGTGGATTGATACTCATTTGTAGGATAAGTATTGAAAGAGGTGTTGATTGGATTGGTTGTGATTGTTGAGTTTGATAAGTGTAAACAAACTGTGACGATTGATATGGTGATACGTGAAGTGAGATAGAGATGTGGGGGGAGTGTGTAGATGAGATTGATAAGTGGTCTGAGTTAATTGGTGAGATGCCAACAAAGCACAGAGGATCGGTTACGTCATGGATCAAATGAACTTCTTGCATGTCTTTCATGTTGTTGCAGGTAAGCTATGATGTGATCAAACATTGGTAGTTTGCAAGTTCTTTGACAATTTAACATCAGTAACAAATTTGCTCCTTTCATCAGGAAGAGGTTTAAGAATTGGTGTTTCATTGAAAACTGCTTCCAATGGCTCTTGTAAATGGTCATATCTTGAGTAACGAGTTGAACCTCATAGTTAGTATCATGTAGCGTCTCTCCTTTCTTGTAAGTGATCTTATCGAAATTTATCCATACAACTGCACTAACGTCTTGTTTTTGTTAATGACGTTCTTGCATTAGCAGTTTAATTATCTTTCCCAAAGATCTTTTGCCGTACGATGTTGACTTACAAGAGCATAGATTTTAGTGGTAGGCCTTGGAGAATGATGTTTATAGCTTTGATGTCGTAATTGCTTGAATTGGCGTCAGTGGAGTCTGTTAACATATTCCTTAAGCCTTGTTCTCCATCCTCAGATGATTGACAGGCCAAACAAGTGTCCTTTTTCAACAGAGCAAGATTCATTTTCCCTGTGGTCTTTAATCATATTACAGTTCCAGTATAGCTGTTCCACTATTCATACAAGTGTTTTTCGAGCCATCTCGGTGGTTTGTTGTCTCCCTCCAGAAAAAAGTGACTTATCAGCATGTGTCGTCATGGTAGTATTCAATAAGATTACGAATTGATCGATCGGTGGTAGAAGAATTTGTGTTTGGTTTTGAATGTTGAGTTTGTAATTTGAAACTACACGGATTTTACAATTCTAGCCAAAACGAGAAAAACATAGTGTTGTTTCACGGGATTTTACAAGTCAAAGAAAGAACCGTATAATTTAGAAATGAGTTTATTAAGTTTAAACTTAATTTATTTTCACTAGTTCGGTTGACAAAAATAAGCTAGTTCGGTCCTACTCGTTCGGTTCTCCTCGTTCGGTCCTACTCGTTCGGTCCTACTCGTTCGGTCCTACTCGTTCGGTTATCACTAGTTCGATTGTCAAAGTACACCTAGTTCGGTCCTACTCGTTCGGTCCTGCTTGTTCGGTTGTCACTAGGAAAGAACTCTGTTGGGGTCACTAGGAAGGAACTCGTTCGGTTGTCACTAGGAAGGAACTCGTTCGGTTGTCACTAGGAAGGAACTCGTTCGGTTCAAACTAGAATATGCTAGTTCGGTTGACTTGTTCGGCTTACTCGTTCGGTTTCCTTGTTCGGTCCAACTCGTTCGGTCCCAACTACTACGAAACTTAAATCTTCAAAACTCAAAAAAACACGATTTTTAATGGTTTTTAGCAAAAAATTCTTGTACAACTAGTGTTACTAACCCTATAGGAACAATAAAAATGAAAACTTTAAGGTTTTTAAGCCAAAAAATTTGAATCACTATTTTGCTCTTTGTAAAGGTTTTTGAACACAAATCAAACACAAAAACTAAACACACCACTCCATGGCTCTGATACCAATTGAAGAATTCTAGTAATCTTATGATCAAACCAAGAACAAGAGTGAGATGTGGGTTGTGATGTTAGAGATAGAATGGATGGAAAATGGATGAAGTGTATTATAATGAAATGTTACAAAATGGAACAACCAACCCCTCTCCTAGCCTTGGAGAGGGATTATATATCTCCTATAGTGGCCGGCCCATGGGTTCTAATGGGCTTCCCATGGGTCTTGGGCCGGACTAGATTATTAAACTAATGTTACACATACTACGAGCTAAGACTTAATACAACTTGGAAGTGACCGACACTTTTCGTGTTTCCAACATATTTGAAATCGTACATTTTCCAATGATGTTACCATGAATATTGCGACCAAAAATAACATTACCTCCGTTGTATACCTTGTAGCTTGAGAAGAGCTTTTGGTTACCCATCATGTGTTTGGAGCATCCACTATCCTTTATCCACTCATCGGGTTCCAAGTCGACTTCAAGGCATATTTATTTATATAAGGAAACACCTCAAACATTTGGTCCCCAATATCTCATGGGTCTAAAGTTGTTAGTGCTAAACATCCTACAATTGGCTAGGATGTGGAAACAGATGACACATTTCCCATGGCATGTAACTTTGACGTGGGAAGTTGTTCCAAGTTACAGGAAAGTCATGAGGTTGATTTTGTTGACCAATGTTTCTTTTCGGTTGTGGAGTTTTAGGATGATAATAATTATTTATAAATCTTCTAGGTGGTGGAGTTTTTGATCTAAAATTAGGTTTTAAAAATCCAACTTCGGGTTTTGATAATGGCTTATAAAATTGTTTAAGTTCATTATCACTAGCAACGGGAACTTTTACATTGTTTACTATTATGTGTTTTGGTCTAGGACCCAAAATAGATTTTTGAAAAGATATACTTTTCTCAGATCCAGGGATAGTTGCTAGTGGCGGTCCTATATTTGCTTTAGGGACCGCCTGCACATTAAGGGGGGCGCCTATATTTATGGGACCTCCATCAGAGGATGCCTTATTCTGGGATTTCACAGGTTTTATTTCTTTAGTTCTACTAGATGATGCTTCAAATGAATTAAACCCTAAACCTAACTTTTCTCTGGATGGTTTTTGATTATTTAGCATTTCATTTAAGTAATGTGTGCTCTTTTTAAACTTGATTAGTTTAAGAGCTTCATCTTTAAGCTTTTCATTTTCAATTTTAAGCATATGACATTTTACACATTCGAGATCAACTCTCTTGTTTTTTTAGAGTGTAGATACTTTTTCTTTTAGAATACTAATTTCCTTTTCTAAACTAGTTCTAGCGGCTTTTAATCTTTTGTTTTTCGTAATTATCTTTAAACTCATTTTGCATAGTTTATCATATTCATTATCTAATACTAAATCATCTATTGACGAGTTTTCATCACTAAAGTAAGAGGATTTAGAACATACCTTACTTGATGCTTAAGCTACGAGGCACGTTTTGTTTTTGACCTTCCCATCATCTTCTTTACCGCTATCACTCCAAGAACCTCCGACAAAAGCTTTATGGTTCTTGTCTTTCGGTGGCTTTGGACATTCTCTAATAAGATGATTCGGGTCACCGCATCTAAAGTATTTTCTATCACTTTTACCATTTTTGTCATCTCGGCTTCTTTGGAACGTCTTTTTGTCGTTCCGAGGTTGTCTCATGAATCTTCTTCTTCTTTTGAAGAACTTCTTGAAGTCTCTTACCGCCATGGCGTACTCTTTGTCTTCACTTCTGGAAGTCGAACACTCTTCATCACTAGATTCTTTCCTAGCCTTTAAAGCAAGAGATTTCCTTTCAACTTTTTCTTTCGCTATTTTGGAATATTTCTTAATGATCATTACGTGAACTTTGAGGTTCCCAATAAGTTCATCAAGAGATAGTGACATTAAGTCTTTTGACTCTTCAATCGCCGTGACTTTTGCTCTCCATTTAGGATGTAAAGCCCTAAGAAACTTTCTAACATAGTTCTTGCTTGAATAACCTTCATCAAGAGCTTTTAGACTAGTAATAATAGTATTAAATCTAGCAAAAGCACTATCTATAGATTCGTCTTCAGAAATGACGAATTGTTCATATTGTTGAACCAAAAGGTCGATTTTATTATCTTTGCCTTGACTATTACCTTGGTGGGTGATTAACAATGTTTTTCAAATTTCTTTTGCCGTATTACACGTGAAAATTATTTCATATTCTTTTCTAGGCAAAGCATTATAAATAACCATTTTAGCTTCGTTATTTTTTGCAAAAGGGATAACCTCATCTAATTTGGCTTTCGGATTTTGTTCAATAGGTTGAAAATCACCTTTGGTAATAACATGCCAAAGATCTAGATCTTTTGATTTAATATATGTCTCAAATCTATTTTTCCAATAAATAAAACCATCACTTTCAAAAAGTGGCGGTCTTTGCATATATTGCCCTTCTAGATATTTGTCAGAATCCATAGATCGATCCAACCCTTAAAATACAGTATATTTTAAAAAGTCTTGAGTGACCTTGGCTTCTGATACCAATTGTGGAAACTAGAAGGCGGAGTTGAATAGTTTACAAGTTCGTTTTACGTTTTAAAAGTTGGCTTTTAAAATATTTAGATTCGAGTTGTATGTTTAACCAATTCAAAATATGAACAAACAATATAACAATCTAAACTAAAGCTAAATAACAATGACAATAATATGAAGAGATAAGAAAATGAACAATCAAACCAAGACGCCAAGATTTTATAGTAGTTCGGCTACGAAGCACCTCTTCTCCCTACTCCACTCCCCGAGTATCCTACTCGAGATTTCACTATGTCAACAAGCTCCCTTTACGCGGAGAAAACCGTTTACAAGTCGCTTAAGTTATTTTTTGACACTAAGCTAAATATCGAGTCCTAATCTTAGCTAGAACCAATCTACCACTTCATAATCACTACAAAATCACAAGATCTACACTATCAGATTTACACACAATCCAAATCACACAAATACACAAGATAATTATAATAGAGATTTTGTACTTAGAAGAAAAGAGGAGAGATCACTAAATAACAATTTGTTTTTTGGCGAATACGAATGTTCTTCTCTTGCACTTAAATGAGATGGAAGAGATGAGAAAAAGAGATTAGATCACTTGAAACAAGATCTAAGAATGTTAGTGATTAAGAGATTTAGAGAGATAAAGTTATCTGAAAATTTTGTGCTAAGAGGTCTGATTTTCTACAAGGAATGGAGTAGTATTTATAGGCAGGAAAACCTAACATTCACTGGGGGCAGTCCCGGTGGTCCCAGATATATCTGGGAGCCGCCAGGCCTATAAGGGAGCTGCCCAGTAGACTATGCTCCTATTTTTGTCTTTTTGTGGAGAATGTTGTATCTGGTATGGAACCTTCCATTTTGGAGGAAAATTTGAATTTCAAATTTTAAGTTTTTAATAAAACTTTTCTTTTAATTAGAAAATATTTTGTACAATTAATTTTGTAAAATTCTTTTGTAAAAATGTAATGGATAAGAGAAAAACATTTTCTTGATCACTAATCATGCTTAATGATTTGTTTGTTCATACCTTAAGTGATTACTAATCTTTGAAATGGAATTTTACGATTAATTATTTGTAAACGTTTAATTTTACCGTAAACGTTTTTACATTTTGTTATTATCAAAACGTTGAGAGGTCAAAAAATATAAATAACGTTTTTAGACATTATTTGTATTAACAAAGTTGAATCTTTCTCGTGGCAAGGGTTTGGTGACGATGTCAGCCAGTTGATATTCTGTCCGAACAAAGTAGAGTTCCACTATTCCATTCTCTACATGTTCCTTTATAAAATGGTAGCGTACATCGTTGTGCTTTGCTCTTGAGTGTTGAACGTTGTTAAAGCATAGAGCAATTGCACTTTTGTTGTCACAATATAGAGGAATCATATTGAATTGAAAACCATAATCTGATAGCTGTGAACACATCCATAGGATTTGAGCACAACACCCAGATAAGGTAATATATTCAGCCTCTGTACTCGAGATCGCAGTGCTCTTTTGCTTCTTGGAAGACCAGCTAATAAGTTTATCACCTACGAATTGAGCGCTTCCTGATGTACTGCGTCTAATGACTTGACACCCCGAGTGATCTGTGTCTGAATATGTTGTTAGAGACATGCTGGTATCCTTCAAGTACCAGATTCCTATGTTAATGGTTCCCTTTTGGTATCAAAAGATCCGTTTAACTGCATTTAAGTGCTTTTCGATAGGCTTTGCCTGATACCAGGCACATAAGTAGACTACATAAATAAGGTCGGCTCTACTGGATGTCAGATACATGAGGGATCGAATCATGCCACGGTAAAGTGTAGCATTAACCGGTGTTAGCTGTAGATCCTCATCCACTTTATTCTTTTCCACCATAGGTGTGTCTACAGAATCACTAGTTAGCAAACCATATTTTTTAATAATTTCATAAGCATATTTTGATTGGTTTAGGAAGATGCCTCTAGGACTTTAAGAGATTTGTAATCCTAAAAAGAATGACATCTGCCCCATCATCGACATCTTGAACTTAGTGGTCATCAGATTAGCAAACTCATTACATAAAGCAGTATTAGTGGATGCAAATATATATCATCAACATAAATTTATACCAATAATAATCCATTTCCTACTTTCCGTGTGAAGAGTGTTGGATCAACTGCACCTTAGGAGAAATGTTATGAAATGAGGAGACTTAACAGCATGTCGTACCATGCATGTGGTGCTTGTTTGAGACCGTACAGGACCTTTTTAAGCTTATACACATGGGATGGGTTGTCCTGATCCACAAATCCTTCTAGTTGAGAAACGTAGACCTCTTCTTTGAGCTCGCCATTTAAGAAAGCCTTTTGACATCCATTTGGAAAATCGTCATATTCTTGTTGGCTGCATTTGCTAAGAAGATATGGATGGCCTCTATTCTTGCAACCAGTGCAAAAGATTCCTCGAAATTGAGTCCCTCCTCTTGCCTGAATCCCTGAGCAACTAATCTAGCCTTATTCTTTAGTACCCCACCAAATTCATCTGTCTTGACCTTATAAATCCATTTTAGGTTGATCAATATGACTTTATCTTGACATGGCACCAATTCCCAAACTTGTTATCTTTCAAATTTGTGAATTTCTTCTTACATTGCATCAATCCAAGATGGTTCGGTCATTGCTTGTTTGAAGTTCTTTGGTTCTACTGAAGTTAGCAAGGCATCAAAATAACACCACATGGCATCAGTTTTGAGTTGCTTTCTAGTAGAGATAAAACGAGAAGGATCTCCGATTACATTTGCTATAGGATGATCCTTAGTCCATCTAACAAGCGATTCGAATGGAGTGTGGATTGGTCTCACATTAGATGACGATCCTTGAGAAGTCAAGTATTCATGAAGAGATTCGTGAAGTAGATCATCATGAAAATGTGGTGTTTTTGGTGATTCTTCAAAACCTTGAGAAATAATTAGAGAATGTTCTTATTCTTGTGTTGAAGGGATACTTGTTGATGGCGCATCTTGGTCAATTGACATAGACACACGTGAATTGGCTAAATCAACAGCTCTTGATGCAGCAGCGACTGGAACTGGAGAGATAGCAATTGTTGGAGGATTAAAGTATTCATCGAACATAGGTTAGAACAAACAATCCCAATCATCTCTTGGTGGTGGATTACAAGGTTGTTGAGGAATAGGGTTTGTAACGAGTCCTGAACTGGATGTTGCAAGAGTCAAAAATTAAAGTCTAGGTCCTGAACTGATTTGTTCAGAAGCCATTGCTGTCAGCTCATCAAAATCAACATGGATAGTTTCAATGATTTTTTGGGTATGTCGGTTGTATATACGGTAAGCTTTCTGCTTGGGTGCATATCCAATGAAAATGCTTATATCAGCTTTAGCTTGAAGTTTGCCCAAATCCTCACTATCATTGTTTGGATAGCAAAGTGCTCCAAAGACATGAAGGTAAGATAGATTGGGTTTCCTGTCATGTAAGATCTCATAAGAAGTTTTTCTATGGTGACGCTGTATAATGGATCGGTTTTGGGTGTAACATACGGTAGCGACTGCCTCGGCCCATAGAAATAAAGGAGCTTTTGCGTAGATTAACATTATTCGAGCGGCTTTAACAAGAGTACGATTTCGCCTTTCAACGACACCATTTTATTGTGGAGATCACACAACCAATGTTTCCTGAGAGATACTAACACTCTCATAATAGCTACGCAAAATTTGATTGACAAACTCAGTTCCATTATCTGTACGAATGTTCCTGACAGGTGCATTCAATCTAACTTGTATCATCTTCAGAAACTTGATTATGAATTTAGGAGCTTCATCCTTTGATGCTAGAAACTTCACCTATGTGAACCGAGAGTAATCATCCATAATGAGAATGATGCACTTTTTCCCATTTATACTTGCAACACGCATAGGCCCACAAAGATCCATGTGTAAAAAATATAGTTTTTCTTAATTGGTGTCTTCAAATTTAGGTTTATGTGTTTGTTTCTTGCTTTTGCCCATTTCACATGCCGAACATAGATGATCTTTTCCAAATTTCAATTTGGGAAGACCTCGTACAAGACCATTTTTAGCCAAATGATTTATAGCACCAAAGTTCAAGTGTGATAATCGTGGATGCCATAACTAGGATTTGGTCTTTGAGGCTTTGGACAAGAGACAAATTGGGGAAGATGACATAATATCCCCAATTAACAATGTATAAAGGTTGGTTTCCCGATATCCTAAGAGTAAATCAACACCTTCTAGATTATGAACAAAGCACGTGTGTTTTCTTAAAGCTACTTCAAGATCTGAGTCACAGAATTGACCAACGGAGAATAGATTGTGTCTTAGTCCTTCCATATAATAAACCCTTAAAATTGTGATATTCCTTATCTGATAATCACCATACCCCATAATCTTTGCAATCTGGTCGTTACCAAACTTGATAGTACCGAGAAACTTATGAATGAAATTAGTGGGCTGAGAGCGATCTCCAGTCATGTGCTTCGAGCATTCGGAGTCCAAATACCACAAAACAATTTGGACAACCTGGGATCAACAAGAGAAGAAGAAGATAGAGAAACTGAAGTATTGGATCCTCGAGATGTACCGGGTTTCATTTTGTTAGAAATCACAGATTTTACAATATTAGGTTTCCTATTAGAACCATTAGTCTTAGGTACCTTAGGTCTCCTAATATAAACCTTAGTTACTACAGATTCTTCTACAACTACTTCTAAAGGAATGGGTTCCCTAAGAGGCACTTTATTAATGGCGGTAATCCTAGTTAAAGGGCACGCATTTCTAACTAAAGTGAAAGTCCTTCCTATGGGTCTCCAGTTATATCCAATTTTAGTAAACACTTTTCCTGTAGGTTTACATTCTTCTTTAATTTTAGCTTTCTTAATAGACATAGATTTGGAACTCGCATTCATATCAAAAACAAATTCAAGAAAGCATAATTCATGTATAGCATCAAACATAGAAATATTACATTTAACGTACACTAGCTCAGAATTTGTATTTAATTTGGAATGCTACACATGTGCATTTCCAGATGGTTCAGCAACGTAATTTGGTTTATTTAAAAAAGACTTAACGATCCTAAAGTGGTCTTCTACTTTATTCTTCTTCTGGGTACTACTTGAAATCTGCAGGATCCTATCATTCTTTGTATTGTCTATAGATTTTGACCTGTTAGATTTAGTAGATCGGCTTACTCCTGTAGAAGTTGACACATAATTGTTAGTGTTCTGTTTGGTCTTTGTTTGGGAAGAGCCTAACTATTTTTAGGATGTGCTTTATGATATGACGGGTTCAGAAAACCTAATTGTTTCTTTTTTTTGATAGGCGTGACAGTAACTAATTTCTTACTAGGTTTGTGAATATCAGGGCAAGTATCTCTAACATATCCTAGCAACTCTTGAACCAACTTAACATACTTACAGGCAGAGTAAGTTGCACTATCTAAAAGGTTTAGTGATTTGGCTTGTTCATCTATTTCCTTAAGAATAGTAGCTTGTTCCATAGTGTGCTTAAGGTAGTATATATGAGTTTCCCTATTATTTTTAGGAGCCAAAGTTACTGGGTCAATCTTATACAATCCTGGAGCAATAGTGGTAGCATTTGACACTTGGGAAGCATTTTCAACTATGTCATGTCCTTTGAATTTCCTAAGATCATTTTTAATGTTATTATGACAAAAACCTTTTCTTGAAGTTGAGCATTTAAATCAGTAATTTCAACAGACTTTTGATTTAATTGATTGACCAAAGATTCAACACGTTCTTTATCACAAATACGTGATGGTTTAATTGAATCATAAAGTTGTTTATAAGTCTGTTTCAAATGCTCATTTTAAGCAATTAATTTTGCCACCCTATGTTCCAGTTTTATGTTTATGGTCTCAATCTCATCTATGACCTTTTTTACACTGTTTGTGATGGAAGTTTTACTTAAACGTTTAATGTTTGCCTTTGTAGTATATTGGATATCATAACACAAGCCTAGGAATGATGGGTTGGCCAAATTTCTAAAGAGAAACAGTGACTAGTCTAGTGAGAGAAAACACCTTTAAGTGTGTGTATTATCAAATGAACAACCAACCCTTCCCATGGCTGGAAAGGGTGTTTAAATACATGAGTTTTATGTCCCTAAGTGGGCTATGGTGTGGGCTAACATGTGGGTAAAGACCCGGCCCAACACCATAAGTCATACGCTTACAGTTAAACTACGAGCTATGCTATTCTATACAATACACGGGGTGACCGAGTCTTTTTCTTAAACCTAACAATCTCCCCTTAAGGGAGGTCACCCCTAAAAATACAATTTGAATTCTAGCATTCTAAGTCTTGATCATCTGACTTTAGCTCGTAGGCTTTGATTCGTCATTCTTTGATTCCTTTGTACATTATGTAGTGATCCTTAAGCTTTGTTCCTTAGACTTGTATGATCTTTGAGCTTTCATTGAGATCACCATCCACTTTAAATCTCTTAATCATCCTTGTTGAGGAATATTGCCTTCATTTGATGTTGTGACTTTCGGACCCGCATACTCATACTCTTCTAGATCACGATAGTACTTATCTGAGTTGCGAAAGTTGTGTTGTAGGTCTTTCAGTTGTCATGATGTCTTTGATTAGAAACATTAAGTGTGAGCATGGGATTGTGAATTGACTCCACTAGAACGAGGTATCTCCATCTCTATCCTTACTTGAACCTGTAATAAAACAGTTAGCAATAAAGCTTGATGACGAATATGGCTTTGTCATTCGTCAGAGTTTGGTTGGATTAACCTCCGGTTCCGTGAGGACCATTTTACAGTATAAATAATGTACCTGTGATCAGGTAGATTCATTATAAGAACCTCCTTGAAAGGATTTCTAGCTCAAAGTGTTAGATCATCTAACACAGATGCATTAGATTCACTGTACTTGCTAGTATCTCTTTACCGGACACCTCAAAGCAGGCTACCTCACTAATAGTATTGCTACTAATAGAACGGTAAGAGTGAATCAGTGAGTTACTATCTCACCGATTGAAGATAAAATTGATTTGAAAATCAATCGATGTGTCACTAGTTAAAGTGATTTTTATGACACATCGAGAGTGTTTTATATCACAAAATCAAATTTCATCAGAAACACATTTGTTTTGAAGGATATACACAGTCAATGTGCTAGAAAATCAGTTGTTGGGCACATCAAAAGGTTTTTCAAAAACTATTCCTTAATTCACTGCCTGGAACAAGTTTGATTCATAAAGAATCGTACCATCGTTGCTTTCCATTTGTCACAAGTTTAATCCATAATGGATATCACATGTCACCTACCAAGAGCTTGTTTGATGTTGGCTCTAGAAGGATTTCCATCTTCATTGTGAGTACTTACGTATTACTCGGATGTTCTGGCAATACCACGAGGAAAATGCGTAGGACTCTTAAGATCTTTACTTGTTGTCACAGTGTGTGAAAAACAAGCACAATTTGTATTAGTGTCCTAATAAGATTTTTGGATGATCTCATGGCTCTAGACTCAATAATGCATTTTTTGTTTTTGGTAGTCGAAGGCTGGAGCGGACTGCCACCTTTTCAATATCGTCTAATTTGGAGTGAGGGAGATGATAGAAATGGATTGATCTCTATGAGAAGTGAAACAAGAATCCTTTGATGGATCTTGAGTGGCTAGGGAGGGTTGTGCAGCGTATCACTGGGTCCATGATACTTGTCTTCAATGTCAGCAATCAACCATGTGATTCTGACAGCATATGTAGTGACCCGGTTTCTGCCTAAAGTTTAAGGAGGGCTGCTTTCTTTTCACCCTTTATCTTAACATTTCTTTTTAATTCTTCAACCCCTTCAGTGCTTACCAAGACTTCATTACTAGTACCTTGTTGGGTATGTTCCAGTACTAGCTCCATCTCAGTCCGCACTATTCCCGTACTCTCACATTACTCCTTTTATAATCATACCTAAGGACTTCTACACTAACTAGTGGATTGTCCCTGGGTAGATCCCTCCGGCTCTGGCGGGATCGTGGGAACAAATACCTAACCTTACCATCCTTATAACTCCGATAAAGTAATTACAGGGTCGGTCTTTGGTATTTCCACAATAGCCATTGTACACCATTCGCTCCCCCTCAATATGTGCATCGATATTCGAAAAGGTTTAGCACATATGGGAGACCCTACACTTGAGTTCAAAAATTACATTTTTATCAGATTTTTATATTTAAATCACATTCTCTCCCCCCGATCAAAAATGTCAAAACCGTTAAGATTTAGGATCTCAATTGATTTAAATAAGTTTGAAAAATTGGGAGAAAATGTGGTCCGATTAAATGTTTATTGATAGTGGAACAACTCCCCCTCAATAATTGAGGGTCTGCTAGAGTCACCTTACAAATCACTACTAAGAATCTACAATATGAACAGTATATATTACAATTACACCACATAAGACGTACTAAAAGATACAGAGAAGATGTGATCATTCGGTTCTCTAAATAAGTATGTAGTCTCCTTCTCGTATGCGTCCACCAACAAAGCTTTCCAAGTCCTGGAAGATTCGCCTGAGCTTTAGCCTCTTCTGAATAGCAAACATGAACTGCTTGCTCTTGATCACATCATTCTTGGTCCAGAACCTGGTATTCAACCCCGGATTAACCTTATTAACCTTGAATTCCTTTACTCGATAGTCCAATGCTTCATCGATCTATTGTAGAGTTCCGTCACTGAACTTATGGATTTCATGGAAGTGCATGATCATCTGCATCCCATATCTATCTCTGAACACTACAGCTCTTGGGGAGTCAAGAATCTTGTAGTCGTGCATGAACTCGAGACCTGTAGCTTCCCAGCGAGGTTTGGCGAGGTTCAGCTGAGTCTGGTAACTCTCTATGCTGAGTTGGAAGTCTTCTACCCATTTTCTGATAACCAAATTCCTTATCCATAAGTTGACAGCAGTAGAGAGAATCTTCTTGTCTTTGGGCGGTAGGTGGTTTAGGTGACCTTGAAGATTTAGCAAGTACAAGTCTTTAAAGTCACTCGGGTACAGATCTTTGAAGTCGCTTTCAGCAATAGTATATTCCTGATTATCTGCTCTTCGAAGAACTATCTTTTTCATGTAATCATACTCGTAAAGGGAAAAGACCTCAATTCTGACGACACTTAGGATTCTCATGTGAGTCCTGACAATAGCTCTTCGGTTGGTGTCAGCTGAGTGTCGGTCGATGTAGAATTGTTGTCTCTTGAACCACCAGTGAGAGATACCGTATGATGCTGAGATATCATACATATACTCTTCTTCAGCCCACATTTGATCAGGTACCATCTGTTCTAGCCCGGCATCAAGATAAGAAGCAGCTTTCATCTTTATGATTGACAACATATGTCTGTCACCCTTGTGGCCAAATCATAGATACTCTAAGTCTTTGTTGAAGAAGAATTCAGTCTGAATCGTGAGCTGACCTGGAGGACCACCCAATGGGAGTGGTTTGCTGATATTATACTTGAGTAATCCTTCGTCTACTTGATTAGTCAGAAGCTTGTGACATTCCTCCATCTGAAATTATAGATGAATCACATCAGGATGGAAGGCTTTGACCACTTCATAAGCAGGACCTTCCAAATGTTTTGGTGTGAGTTCTGTGATTCCTTGCTTCTTGCATAACCAATCAATGAACACTCCAATATCATCGGTCTATGAAAGCAGAGAGTTCTCCGGTAGAGGTACGAAGCTGGAGGCCAAAGCAGATGCCCAGTTGTTATTAGGAACGGGTAGACTTGATGAAGGAATGGACCAGGCAGGTTCAGGGGTCGCAGGTCTTTCTTTTTTGAAAAGAGGTTTAAACCATACCTGATTCAGACTTACTTTGGAAATGTGCCTACTGCCGCTATCTTCATCATCAGACCCCATATCTTGAGCTTCAAAGTCTGACTCTTCATGCATAAGTACGTCTACAGGAACAGATGAAGCATTGGGCTTAAGTCTGGATGTGGTAATTGTCCAGGTTGTGTATTCTGTTAAGGCAGTTGTCTTGGATGAGCTTGGAGCAGTGGAGCTTTGAGACTGATTACCTTGATTGGTTGTTGAAGACAGTGGTGGTGGAGGAGGATCTTGAGCGGAATTAGAGGCTCCTGTTGTGTCAGAAGCTCCTGATGCACCAGATGGTGGTGGAGGAGGAGGTGGTGAGGGTGGTGACCCAGGTGAGGTTTTTGGTGAATCCCGCTTACTTTTCTTCTTTGTTCGCTCCTCAGCCTTGTCTGCATCAAATTTCTCACTTTCATCACGAATGATAGACTTTTGTAATGCTTAATAAGCCATCTTGTGATCCTCGTGGCCCTTGTCATAATTCTCCTCCAGCATGCGTTGAAGCAAAATCTCCTTCATGTCAGACGTAGGGAGATCCTTGAAGCGAGCACGAAGAGGGGCTCTCATTGCATGCTGAACTAATGCGGTGACCACCTCTTTCACCAATTCTTCGATTTTTTGGTCAATCTCCTGCGAGTCTATAAATTCCACTGTCTGCTCTCTGATCAATCTAGATAAGTCTTGACTCTCCAATTGGTGGATCCTGTTCCCTTGCTTGTCTAGTCTTTCCTCCAGGGCTTGATTTGCTTCCACTAGATCTTCTATATTCTGTTCTAGCTGACCAATCGTCTGAATTAAGATCGAGGTTGAGACGTCTTGTTGTGGTTGAGGTGGTGGTGGTGGAACAGTTGTTGTTGTTGTTGTTTCAGTGACCATTGCTGTTGTTGTAGGAATAGATGCGGGAACCGTTGTGGAATCGGATTGAGGGTCGGTGATATCTATCACTAGAGTGGTCATTAACGGGACAAACGAGGTATCCTGGTGAATGGGAATTGTCACCATAGATTGAACCTCTGCTTCTATATTAGTCTTTTCTGGTTCGTCTTCCTGTGACTTCTCTACAAGGAACTAATTTGTGAAGCTGAGATCCTTGTCGAGGTTTTTCATAGAGGACATGGTTCCAACGGAGCTAGCAGGTTCCTCAAGTCTCACCTTCAGTTAGGAGTTTAAGGTTTTCTTGAACCTTTAGATAAGCTATGGCAGTGAACTCGTCATCTATTTGCTCTGTGTTAGGTTGTGATGAGGCTTCAGCGATTCCTGAGTCCATGTGATCCAGGTTTAGTCCAGCGTGAACCACATGACTTGATGGTGTTTGAGACACGCCAGCATCACCAGGGTTTGTTCCACCCTGGCCTTCCTCTTGACCTTGTGCATCCATCTTAGGAGACACTTCCTCATCTGACTCCGTCCCACTGTCAGTTAGACCCAGTTTCGCATATAGTGACGAAGATTCAACAAGACCAGAGGGTTCTGTTGTGGCAAGAGTGTGCCTCTGAAAGATGAACTGTTTAGCAGGGTTCCTTTTCTTGGGAGTCTAAAGGTTGAGTAGAACTTGCACAACTTGTTCCTCCCCTACCTTTTCTTTGCCCTTGCCCTGAACCTCTAGAAGCGGTTGAAGTTTCCCAGAGTCAGTTTCCCTAAATACTACAGGAGGTAGTGGTCCCCGATGAGTAGGGTAAGCATCCTTCATACTTTCTTCCAGAACCTTTTGCACGATAGCTTCTTCATCATCAACCCTTGGTTCTGTCACAGGAACCCCTTCATTTATGAACTCATCTCTCAACTGAAGCGTTCTCTTCTTTGATACCCTACCCGCTTTAGAACGTTTAGCTTGAGATAGAGCTTCAACTGCATCTAAAGCCCGCTTTCTTTTCTTCTCCTAAGGCTTAGCAGGTGAAGGTTTGGGTTTGGGTGGTAGAGATGGAGTTGATTTAGTGGTCTTAGCAATTAAAGGTTTAGTTTTGGGTTTGGTTTGTTAAGTTGAGGTTGGCTTCTTGGTTGTTTTTGGTTTTGCCCCCTTAGTTGGTTTGGGAGCCAGAGAGTCAGGATCACTAACATCTTCACCAGCAAGTTATCTTTTATGCTTTGCAACTTTCTCCAGATAAGCATTGTAGTATTGCTTACCTCGAATGTCATCCGTGATGAGATCATTCGGAATAGGCATCCCAAAGACTTCCCGTTTGGTTCCCTTAGAGCTGAACTTGAGATATCCAAGAAACAGGTTTATTCACTTAGGCAAATGAAAATTGGAAGAAGCGCTGGATCTCACGTGAACTTTAGATCCTTGCTTTAAAAGTAATGGATTATCTAGCTTGTAAACCTTAAACTCGTGAGATCACAATAAGAGAGTGGCCTTTCTCATTCCCTGAGTATGCTGAGCAAATGAATTTCTATCTGTCTTCAAGTGACTTATGCGATGGATTGGCGGGTGAATTCTTCCCACATTCTTTCTGCATAATCGATATGGGCTCGATTGATGACACCCCAAAGGATCTGCAGCACTGGAGCCCTTGGTCTCTCAGACCCTGAAGTCTTTCCCGTAAGGCATAAATTTATGATTGTTGTGAGTGCTCTCCATGGTTGAAACATGTCATTAGTCACGACATCATATATGATTCCTATAACTCGGGTAACCCAGTAATCGTTGACATAACTTGAAAGAGCATCAGGATTGGAGTTGAAAGAAAATGCATTGTTTCTGTTGACTGGTGTGATTTGAAGGGCGTCTATGAGGGTGTCTTTTGAGATATCGAACCATTACTCATCTAATTGACATTTGTAACCCCCAGCGATTTTGTCGTATCGAATAGTATCCTAAAACTGGTAAATGTAAATTGCTGGAATTACCGAGGAAGCAGTGAAATCTCGGAAGAAGTTGTTGTGCTTCAGAAGGTCCACCGCAATCTTAAAGATTGGATTGCTTTGCGGGCTATCAAACATCCAGATAGCAGTTGCTTTTTCTATCGACACCCATTCTATGTGAAGTCATGATTTGATCATCAGTACTAGGGTGTGTGCCAATAAGTAGGATCTAGTTCAGCAGGAGCATTAACATCAACATCAGTCATTGTATCTGCACAGTCACATTCACAGAAAGACGTACATACCGAAAGAAGATGTTAGATGTGAGCAGTTGCTCAGGAGTAAGTCAGTTATGGAACAGAGTTCCAATAAAAGAGACACATTGATCATTACTTAGAAGTGGTGACAATAATTTGGGACTCAATTCTATGAGAACGTCAACTGAGGCTTAACGTATGAGAAGAGGAGAGGACAAATTTAATGCGATCACACCAATAGACAAATCGCAGTTAATCAAGTATGTTAACTAGCGACAAAACGCAGGTGGTTAAAATCTTACTACCAAAACGCAAAGGGACAAAACGCAAGTAACCTAAAAACGCAAGACACAACCACGCAGGATATTCACAAATCGGTCAATCGAACACAAACGCAAATGAATATTTTGTAAAATAATCAAAACGCAGTAATGTAAAATGCAAGAGACAAGTCGCAACAAACAAAACGCAATCCATCAAAACGCAAGCAGCAAAACGCAACAGGTAAAACGCAACAGGCAAAACGCATTTGTCTTAGTTGTTTGAAAAAGTGGGTCCTACATTAGTACTAATGAGGGTCTTCAATCACAAAACGCAACTAATTGCGTTTTGTCCTGCTGAGCATAATGTCATACATCAAAACGCAACAATATCTTTCAGGCAAAACGCAAAGGCAAGATTCAGGCAAGACGCAACAACCATTTAACTCACCAAAACGCAATCAAGTATATAATACAAAACGCACCCTAGAACATTTCAACCAAAACGCAATCAAGAAACTTAAGCAAAACGCATCCAAGAATATACTGGCAAAACGCAATCAAGAATATCATAAGCAAAACGCAACTAAGAACTTCAATATCAAGTCGCAATCAAGAACTCCTAAGCAAACCGCAACCAAGAATGCTTCAAAGGCACAGATTCAAACTTACGAATCAGGGGTTCAAATACACAGCCAGCTCTAGACTTATGTTCTAAGCTCCTAACTAGACCCATTAAGCACAACAAATGGCCATTACACCATACATACGACCACGTTTTGACTTAAAAAAATCAAACTAAAAGCGAAAATCACATGGACTATAGACTAGAGATTGGGGAAACAATTAGTACATCTACAAAGCATCACATATTCAATCTAACGAAAGCCCAGCAGTCAAAACATAACAAGAAACACTAACCAATATTTTGAAGACGATTTGGAACGAAAATCTACAAAAATACACGGTTTCATGAATTTCAAGTCACGGTGATAAAGATAGAGCATGTTTAGATGATAAGTAACATAAAGCAAACGTTACCTACACACAAGATTACACAGAAGATCACACACGGGGCAAATCGCAATAAAAGTTAGTTTTGGGTAGAGAGAGTTTGAGATTGACAAGCTTTAGGAAGTTTGACCAGGTCAAAACGCAAGGTACTTATTATACCTAGGTTGGATCTTTCAGTAAATGACACAAGTGGTCCCTCACTTTCCTTATTTCTTTTCATGAAAGGTAAATGACACAAATGGTCCCTCACTTTCCTTATTTCTTTTCATGTAAGGTTACTATCTACTAAAGGGATTAGATAAGTTGCATAAATGGCACAATTGGTCCCCTATGAAATATGAGTCTAGAAAACTACTAGCAATTAGCACATAAGCCCCTAATATTGTACATAACTGACACATTTAGCCTTTTCGAGTTAACTCAAGTTTAGCTCCCCCTTATTTATTAGAATGCCCGTTAGATGTCATAAATTTTGAAAACCACTCTCTCCCCCAATCAATGACCCATTTTCTATTTAAAGAGTTGTAGTCGTTGATTGAGTGTTAAATTTATGAAAACACAAGTCCGATTGATTTTCAAAAACAACATTGAACCACCATGTGAAATCCAAATAATTTTCTGAAGAATCATAGACGGAAAATAATAAGGATAAAAGAAGACTTCTCTTCTTAATCAAGAAATAATGCACTGAAGCGTACATTAGATCGGGGTTGCATGAATGTAAAGTAATCCATGCCCGGGAGAACTTAATCACCCGTTGTTAGGAACAGCTGTCTTTTTGGCGACATGCTTTCCTCAATTTGAAAAACGGGTTGCAGTCTGAAATAACTACAAGCCATAAAGACATGTTTTGAAAAGTTTAAACTTCTGATCGAGCTTCATTTAAAGACCCGTGTCATTATTGAATGACATTTCTAGGACCGTAAATGTTATCGATAAACAGAAGACATGTCTTGAAAAAACTATTTTTGGCATTTTATATTTTCTGATTTTTTATGGATTTTTGTAGGTTTTATATTTTTGTATTTTCTTTTTGAGTTTGAATATGTACATATTTACATAGGATACTTGAAGCAAATCCGTTACTCATCCTTATCATCTGGAAGACGTTTGAGTGTCTCTGGCTTCATACTCTTCATGCCAATCGGTGGGAGAATGAATTCGAATCGTTCTCAAGGCAGTGCCTTAGTGAATATATCCGCCAGTTGATACTCTATCCTCACGAAATACAACTCAACCACTCCCTTCTCCACTTGTTCTCTAATGAAATGATGTCGGATGTCGATGTGTTTAGACCTGGAGTGCTGGACGTTATTGCAGCATAGAGCTATGGCACTCTTGTTGTCACAATACAGAGGGATGAGATTGTATGCAAAGCCATAATCCGATAATTAAGACCGCATCCATAGGATTTGGGCACAACAACCAGACATCACGATGTATTCAGCCTCTGTAGACAAGATGGACTTGCTAGTTTGCTTCTTTGATGACCAGCTAACTAACTTATCACCAAGGAACTGAGCACTACTAGATGTGCTTCTTCGAGTGTCTTGACAACCTGCATGATCTGCGTCTGTGTATGCTGTTAGTGCTATGGCGATGTCTTTCGGATACCAAAGACCCATATTTATGGTTCTTTGGAGATACAGAAAGACCCGTTTAACTGCTTCAAGGTGATTTTTGGTGGGCTTAGATTGATATCTAGCACACATGCACACAGCAAAAACAAGGTCAGGTACTGGCTGTGAGATACATCAGGGATCCAATCATACTGCGATATTGGGTCTGGTCAACAGGGATCCCTAAGAGGTCCTCATCCAGTTTTGTTTGCTCCACCATGGGAGTGTCAACAGGGTCACTTTTATGAAGATCAAATTTATTTAAAATCTCATTAGCGTATTTAGATTGATTTATGAAAATGCCTCTAGGATTCTGAGAAATTTGTAAGCCTAAGAAAAAGGATATTTGACCCATCATCGACATTTGAAATTTATAGCTCATTTCATTAGAAAAACGGTCATAATCTTTGGGGTCGGTTGAGGCAAATATGATATCATCAACATATATTTGAACATGAAGAGTGTGTTTGCCTGTTTTCCAAATGAACAAGGTTGGATCGACTACACCCTTGGAGAATCCTTGTGCTAGAAGAAACTTCGACAAAGTGTCATACCACGCCTGGGGTTCCTACTTTAACCCATAAAGAGCTTTCTTTAGTCGGTAGACATGATGTGGATGATCTGGGTCAACGAAGCCTTCTGGTTGGCTCACATAGACTTCTTCTTTAAGCTCGCCATTTAAGAATGCAGTTTTCACGTCCATTTGATAAACTGACATGTTTTTGCTGGCAGCATTGGCAAGAAATATTCTGATAGCTTTAAGTCTGGCCACCAGGGCGAAGGATTCTTCAAAATCAAGACCTTCTTCTTGACGATATCCTTTCGCTACAAGACGTGCCTTGTTTTTCAACACGTCACCATACTCATCAAGTTTCACCTTATAAATCCACTTGAGAGCAATAATCATGGCACAGACCAGAGGTGGCACTAATTCCCATACGTCCAGTCGATCAAATTTATGGATTTCATCTTGCATGGCTTGAAACCAGCAGTCTTCAGTAACAGCAGATTTGAAGTTTTTTGGTTTGACTTTGGACAGTACTAAATTATAGAAGCACCATAAAGCATCTGTAGCAAGTTGTTTCCAAGTGGATACCAATCAAGAAGGGTTCCCAATAATATTATCAAGAGGATGAGAGTCGGTCCATTTTTGAAGATGTTTATGAGGTTGAATGGATTGGTTAGGTGCAGTAATCGTGATTACCCTAGAAGATCATGCTTCAGAATTCGGGTCTGGGGCAAACACATTAACAAATGGTTCATGCTAAGTTGCAGTAAATGGATTTACTTCAAAAGAATGCTCAGTTGCAACACCGTGATGTACCAAAGATGATTGATGAGCCGAGGATGATGGTGAATGACTGTCTGATGGTGCATCATGATCAAAGGAGATAGGTACTGATGGACCGGTTGGAATGACCGAGGTTGGAGCTGTGGGGACAAGAGGCATCTGATGATCACCCGTTGGAGTCTCAAAATATTCATCAAACATCGGTTGAAACAGCAGCTCCAAATCTTTATTGGTGGGAGGTACATACGGTATAGCATGAGCAGAATTAGGTACGAGCCCTGAACTTATCAGTCCAGGCGTCAAAAGGTTAGGAGCGGGTCCTGAACTGGAGTGTACAGGAGTCGTTTGCTCAGTCAGCTCATCGAATGTAACGTGAATAGTTTCCATGATTTGTCGGGTCCGTTTGTTGTAGATTCTGTAACCCTTCCTGTTTGGTGCGTAACCAACAAAGAACCTAATGTCTGCTTTAGCTTTCAATTTGCTAAGATCTTTGATGTCGTTTGTTGGGTAGCAGAGAGCCCCAAATATACGTAGGAAAGAAAGATCTGGTTTCTTGTCATGCACTAGTTCATATGGGGTTTTGTTGTGAAGAGTATGTATTAGGGATCGGTTTTGGGTGTAACAGGCAGTAGCCACAGCTTCTGCCCAAAGAAACAAGGGAGCATTTTGGAGATATCCAGCATTGACCAGCAACTTCAAACAAGAGTGCTATTCCGTCGTTCAACAACGCCATTCACTGAGTATTCTCAGAACGGGTCTTCTCATGGGTAAATAGAATGCCAACCTTTCATAGTAATCAGTCAAATCTTTAATAACGAATTCGTGCCATTATCAGTCCTGCATGAACCAACAGTTTTGTTGTACCCCGACTGAGTTTGTTTTAACAGATTGATTACAAAAGCGGGAGTCTCATCCTTGGATCTTAAAAACTTCACCCATGTAAACCTGGAGTAGTCATCGACTATTACCAAAATGTATTTCTTCCCATTTATACTTTGCACTCTCAGCAGTCCGCATAAATCCATGTGAAGGGTGTGTAAAACTTTCGTAATGGAGTTAAACGTCTTGGGTTTGTGGTAGCTCCTCCCGCTCTTCCAAGTTGGCATGCATAAACACAAAAATCCTTATTCAACTTCAACCGAGGTAAGCTCTAACATAGATCTTTCGAGCTAGATCATTGAGGGTGCCAAATTTTAAGTGATTCAGCAACATGCCATACAGCAGATTTGTTTCTTGGAGGCATTAACATAAGCAAATGGGAGAGACTTCATAATATCTTCAACAAAATGGTGTATAAGTTCGACCACGAACTTCCTTTCATAACCGTTTAGACACCACTAGTCTCGGACAGGAAGCATTGTGTGCTCTTCTGAAGCAACTTCAAGATCTAATCACAAAATTAAATTGACAGAGAAAAGGGTTGTGGTTCCAAGTCCTTCTACATAGTATACCCTAGAAATCACACAGTCAACCAATGACAAAATCCCCATAGCACCATAATTGCAACAAAATGGTCCGTTTCCGAATCGTACAGTCCTGATAAACTTTTTCAACGAAATTCCCCACCCCTGAGCCCGTGAGCGTTCTCTAGTCATAATATCTTGAGCTGCCTGAGTCCCAAATACCAAAGAACGATCTGTACAAACCTGCATTTGAAACAAAGCGAAAATGGAGATTTTGGATACATTAGATCCCCAATGTGCAATTGGGGTGGTCCGGTGGTTAGTGCACCAAGAGTTATATGCCTACAAAGGGGAAAGTTTCTTGTGGTTCAAACTGGCCATATAAAACAGTTCACTCTTAAGAGCATAGACATACTAAAAGGCACGTCTTCCTAATTAAGAGATTCAACCAGTGGGCTTTCCATTGTTTTGTAGGAAAAGACATTAGGTTGGGAGTATTCCGAGTTAAAGGCCACTGATCTCTAAAGGTAATCGTCTGCCAGTGGTTCGCCACTGCGATTGCCGATAGTGGTAAACCAATTTCCCTGTGGACCTTCCAAACATGCTTTTACCTTACTTAACCAGCCACAAACTTTAGTGGCATGGGATTGCTTTATCACAACATCTCAAACTGCACAACACCATTGATCATGATTAACAGAAATTAAGCATTGTTACAAGTTTTGCAAGAGTATAGAAATTCGAATTAATATAGTTACTGCTTATAGCTAATACTAGAATTCAACAAACACAATTCTTTTGTTTCTCATTCCGTACGATATTCGTGCCTAAAATGGTCTTCTACTTGTTTTCAGGCACATTTTAGCTGGCAAAGGTCCTATCCTTCTTCGTATTTGCTCCTGAGCTTTGACGCTGCTAGCTGCTGAGGCACCCTTTTTACTCTTGAAGAAGGAATCCCCAGAAGCCATTATCAAATTTATTATCTGTGCTCAACTTGTGTGGTGTTTATAGTTAAGGGTTCACATGGTTTGAACAAAAGTAAACAAGCGCTTTTTCTAAGTGCATTTGGTATAGGCCTTCTGTTTATCGCAGGGCTAGAGTCTTTAGAATAACGTGCCTATTACATATCTAGCACTCTCTAGAGTGTTAGTGTAACAGCAAAGCAGATGCAATAGAGGTACTAATGGTCTTATCACCTTAGCTTCCCCTACAATTTCATGAAGGGTTTCTACATTTCCTTAAGTGCTTGAAAAAATGTAGATGCACTATCCCTATTTTTCTTTGAGTCTAGGGGGAATTGGTTCAACATCTATAGGAAATCTACCAGACCAGCACATTTAGGTTTTACTATCAGGTAATAGTACACATTTGGACTATCTTATAATTAAGCCAAAGGTTTTTCAATTTCATATAACAAAGAGTTGTTCTGGTTTAGTGTTTTGGCGTGCGTTGTCTAATTGAATTATACAATTCCTTATAATGTTGCTTAACTTTTGCAGTTTTTGCCCTAAAGCGTTCATTGAGATCGTGAAGGGCATTGAGCTTTGCAGTTAAATCTTTGTTTTGAGAAACTAAGGCCTTAAGGTCAAGAGTGGGATCGTGCGATCACTATTTTGTCTTTTGTTAAGCGAGGAGATTTTCTCCTTTAATTCACGAAATCGTATTGCCCTCGACGTTGAATCTGTTTTCCATATTCGTTTTCCCAATCACAATAGTGAATCAATGAAGAGAATCCGAAGACATCACTGTTTTTTTTTGTTTCCAAAACGTTATTGAATTTTGATACTTTAATTGAAAGTTAAAGTGTTCACTTCAAGTTTGGAGAAAGTTTGTTTATCATTGAGTCATTGATCATACTTTGAATCTTCGTTTCTCAAGATTAAAATTTTCAGATTCAAGGTCGGCTATACGTTTTTAAGCAATAGTAAAAGCATCATGCATGTTAGAAAATCTAGACACATTTAATACAGAATCAGTTGCAGTATAAAACATATCATTGGACAAGCATCACAATTAAGTTCATCATTTGTAATAGAAGGTTTTTCCGTTCATCTCACCACTCCACTCCAGTAAATCTATCTCATTCTGTACCACCTTCTGCTTCTAATTTACAAAAACGCTATTCATTGCCCTAATTCAGTGACCAGAAGATGTTTGAATTCCTTCAAGATGTTATTTGAGTAATTGAATAAATGTGAGATTAACATGGTTAATTAACACCGTTTTTGTTTGTTCAATAACCCTTTTCACCTTACTTATGCCCGTTGGTGTGATACGTTTTTACAGTTTTCCTCAAAATCCCAAAATAGTTGAGTAATTACAATACAGACCAAATATTTACTTAACTTGTAGTTGGAAGATTCGAGGGACCAGATGGACCCGGTGTTATTTTGAGGATACACAGTCGCAAGTGAATAGGACAGGCAGGGTTGGGGCTTTGCCTTCTAGCTCATCGGCCTTATCGTTTGCTAAGAATCTAAGGAACCAAAAATACTTGCTCAGTGTCAGTTGAGCTGAGGGTGAATGTGCCATGAATTTTTCTTTGAGTAGTTAGGAGGACGTAATGTTAACCCTCTTTTCCACACAAAGGGCAGAGTCATTCCTTTCACATGTATTTTATTCGCTATAGCTCTGCTAACTCTAGTTCTTCCTCAGACGATGGAACAATTACCGGCACATGATGAGGCTTAAGAAGTTCATCACCATCATATAGTGTCGGTTGGGCCTTTTTGGCCTGTCTAAGGTAACAAGGGTTCTGGACACCTAGTGCAGTTTTAGTCTTTTGGTCGTACACCTGAGTAGGATTTAACATCATGTAGACAATTTGAATGGATTGATCTTGTGAGTGAAGCTTATTCTCCAGTTTATCGTTAAGGTGTTTCAGATTGGAAAAATCAGTTAAGAATTTGGACTCTTTCTGTTTAAGTTCTTGTTTCAAAGTCGTTACAGTTCCTTCAATTATTTTGTTGTTTTCCATGTTTGAATTAAGTTGCAACTTAATAGAATGAAGTTCATTTTTTAAGATTTTCTTTCGTTTTATTATGATTTTGAATAAGCATACGCATTTCATCCATTCGTTGTTCATGTTCAGTCAATTCAAACTTAGCACGTTGCTTATAAATGGCAACTTGTTCCTTGTAGATCTTAAGTTCATTGGCTATCGGGTCATGAGGAACGAACACATCATTATGAGACGATACACATACATTATTTAGAGTGGAAGATGCACAACTTGGTACAATAGAAATATTATTGACCGACAAATATTGTTCATATGGAATAACATTACTGTTACCCCTATAGGCACTAGTTGAGTCAATACCAAATACTGTTGTACTGTCATTATGGAATCTCATGTCGTCCTATAAGTAACACTAGGACAATAGCATTTTCCAGAGTTATTACATTCAGATAAGATTGATGCATTAGATGGACCAGCTTGTGATTGTCTGACCTCGGCTGAGGACAAAATGGCCATGAATATAGATCTGAGCAGTCGTTCATCATCAACATCTGATCAAAAGCTTACATTCATCTCTTTGGAAAATAATTGTCCTCATTCAGAGCTAAGTCTTTGGACTGGTTGAGTATTATCCACATCTAACATCAAAAGGTGTTTCCCTATTCACCAGCCAAACAGAGTAGTTCCAACTTCATCCAAAAACTGCAACCATTCCTTGGCTTGCATCAACATCATTTTGTCCCCTTAAAAAAATCAGAATTCTATGGACGCTTTCGCTGAGTACATTCCTTGCAATATGGCCAAGCCCTATTACAGTTATATCACTTAACGTTTTCCTTGACCTCATTGGTATTCCAGCTCGATATGTGCCCCCCCCATTTGCCTGCACACCATTTCCTCGTGCAACAACCTCTATTCTGTGTCTGTCGCCCTTGAAACATTTCTTGAACTCAACCCGACCATCTTGAATGGTTGCTTGATTTTGGGTGTTAAAAGAGGTTTGAAGTTGATTGTTCGTTTGAGTAAGTGTAGCTCTTGAATGATTAACAAAAAAAGTACCATTTGTTTGGTTTAGGTTGTCATGTAATTTCATAAGTTTTAGTGTATCCGGAATCAATTTGTGATTTTCAGGGAATTGTGAGATATTGTAGTATTAGGTTTGTTATGAAAGAGAAATAGATGAGACTGGACAAGTGATGATGGCATTGAGTTGGACCGTTTGACACAAATGCAAGTTGATGCTGTTGTAGCAGAGTATACTTTTTCGATAATCAGATCGTCCTGTGCAGCATGCTGGTCTCATGTTGTTTAAGTATGCAACACTGTTCATGATTTGACTCTTGCAGGACCTTTTATTAAGTTTTAAATCGTCTGTCACGAACCTATCCCATTCAGGTGATAATATTGTTCACAAACTTTGGAGTTCAAGTTGAATGTAGCAATGTCATTCTGATATTCCACATGTCGTTTGACCCCTTGTGAAAGCGAAGCAAAGTAACACATTGATGTTTTTCACCTGGAAGCATCTTGAACCTCTCAAACTCATCGTACAACTGAATTCTCCTTGTCATCCTTTTGTGAAGCTTCAGAACCTGCAAGAAAGCATTTGACGTTGTACCCAAATTGCTTTTGCTTCAATGTTGGGATTGATGAGCCTTTAGATACTCTTTGGGTAATCCTTGAAGCCAATATTGGTTAGGCACGGACAGCTCGGCATCGTACATTTTCTTCTCCGTCTCACCTAGAGAGCCCTCATATGTACGAGGTATTTCTAGTCCAAGAAGGACACCTCCCTTAGGGGTAGTTCCGAGTGTATCCCTTGTGGTTCCAAGCTCAAATGGTCCTTGATCAATCGACTAAAGAATTTGCAACCCATTTTCCTTTCCCTTACAGTACAATCGGATTCGTTGTGACCATGATTCGTAATCAGTCTTATCGAGCATAGGAGGGCGGGTATCGGAACCGGCCGCTTGAATATCATCTGAATTACTAGACATGGTTGATTACTTGTATTATCATAAACTTTGGATCGGTACAATGATTAGTGATTGTATGTTAAAAATGATGATTGTTTGTTGATTTAGGTGATATGTTGTTTGTTTGTGGTTTGGTTTGGTTTAAATAAGTTTACGAAATGTAATACACAAGTCTCAGTCTGGAAGTTCAGACAAAACGCAATGATGAGTCCTAGATAAAACGCAGTCTAGAAACTTAGAGAAAACGCAATGGAGAATTTTTTTTTTTCCAGAGATTCTTTCCACCAAAACGTAATAAGGGTCTTCAACTTTAGACAAAACGCAGATCCAAATCACAACCTTCAATAACCAAAATGCAGAGGCAAAACGCAGAACCAAAACGCAATATAGAAGCTTAGACAAAACGCAACAAAGAAGTTTAGACAAAACGCAATGGAGAAATTTTTTTGCCAGAGATTCTTTCCAGCAAAACGCATTAAGGGTCTTCAACTTTAGACAAAACGCAGAGCCAAAATGCAACCCCTAATAAGACAAAACACAGTACTGTTGTACTTTACAAAACGACAAAACGCAGTGTACTTTTCTGACGAAACGCAGGAAGCAAAACACAACCAAGAAATTGCCAGTGAGACAAAACGCAGTCAATAAAAATACGAACTTTTTCACCTAAAAACACATAAAAATCACCCTTTTGAACGTTTTTGCTTGGTTTCTTTTGCACAACTTGATCCTAGAAGGTTATAACAACAATAAAAACACTAACTTTAACACCACAAATATGAGAATCAAAGAGTGTCAAGAAAAAGGCCATAAACCTTCAAAAACCAAACTTTTGATCTAAACTAACCAAGAAAATGCACACACAATCTATCTAATCATCCTATGAGCTCTGATACCAATTGTAGTATAATGGATATCATAACACAAGCCTAGGAATGATGGGTTGGCCGAATTTCTAGAGAGATAAAGTGACTAGTCTAGTGAGAGAAAACACCTTTAAGTGTGTGTATTATCAAATGAACAACCAACCCTTCTTATGGCTAGAAAGGGTGTTTAGATACGTGAGTTTTATGCCCCTAAGTGGGCTATGGTGTGGGCTAACATCTGGGTAAAGACCCAACCCAACACCATAAGTCATACGCTTACGGTTAAACTACGAGCTATGATATTCTATACAATACACGGGGTGACCGAGTCTTTTTCTTAAACCTAATAGCCTTCAACTTCTCAATTGTTGTATCTTTTGCTTGAAGCTCAGCTTTCAAATTGTTCAAATCAAACAAGTGATCAAATGTAGGTTTTGTTTGGTTCACAAATGTGTTATTCTTTTGAAAAATTTCTTTATTGAGTTGCATTGCAAGTTCAAGAGAAATGCAGTGTTGTTCAAGTTTAGAAAAGCTTTTCGAAAGTCTATTATACTAATTTTTTTCAATCATGTTGTGTTGTTTGATAAGCTCAGCCACTTGTTGCAATTTACAACATAATTCACAGAATCATTCATAGCAACAGAAGAATGCACATTCACATAAGTATTCATACTCATAGAAGAATTCACAACAATATTCACAATATCTTGAGAAATGATTTGATCCAAGAGTTGATCATTTTCAATCAAAAATTGTTTCTTTTAAATTTTAAAGCATTGTTTGTCTACAAAATATTGTTGAACAGTAGCTTCCATTTGGTTAAAAACTGTTTGTACTTCAGTTACCTCATTTAAAAGATCTTTATCAAACACATTAAATATGTCTTTTAAGGTCTTTAAAAATGGAATTATTTCTTTTAGAAAAACCTCTTTAGTATGTTCAAACCCCTATTCCCCTTCTGTTAAAGCATCAGGTGTAATCCGCTTTTTCACCAGATTGTCAAATTGGCCAAGATGGTATTTAAGCTTTTTAAGGCTTGTATTAACCAGGCTTACCTTAGGAAGTCCCGAGGAGCCTTAATTTTGACAAGCGAAGAAGCAGATTGGTCAGTATTAGGGTGTGAAGTTTGTAACCGAAAAGCTTGTTCATCAGACAGTTCTTGTTATGGGACAAAACACTTACCAAAATCTTCAGATAATCGATTTAACTTAGCATAATTAATCGGTTTAATGTTAACTTTATTTTCTAAGACCATTGGATCACTTTGTTTTAAAAGCATTTTGGATCGACTCTCTTCCTTAAGCATCAAAGTCTCTTCAGAATCAGCAATTTAAATCACATTTGTTTCCTTAGCAATAACACTACCATCATAAAGCATTGACCTAATATGCTGAGCTTTCTTAAGATAGAAAGGTGTTAGCCTTAAAAATATTGAGTCGAACATGAAGTTCGTTCATTAGGAATATTAGGTCTCGGTCATTTATTAAATAGGCTAGAACGGGAAACAGGCTCGTTAAATTAATCTAATATTGTATGTGTTAAGGACTAAGGTACAAAGTAATCCCGAGCCCAACCATGATCAAACACCACACGGCCCAACAAAAGCCTTACGAGGCTGGCCCATTAAGGTGGTATAAATACCCCTCTCCAAGTGTGGAGAGGGTGTTGGTTCATTTGTATTTTTCACATTTGTAATTCAACCATTCTCATTTTCTCTCTAGTTTCTCTCGCTAACCTTTCTCTATAATTTCTTCATATCTTCTTATCTTATTTTCTTAGTTCTACCATGGTGAAGTGAAGGTGATTATTGGTTCCAACATTTGGTATCACTCGCCACGAGTCAAAATCACTTATCTTATTTTTTTTGTCTTTATGACATAGTGTCAATTTTTGTTAAATCTTAATCAGTTTTGCTTATTACTCATGTGTGTGGCCTATTTGTCTTTATATAAAGCATATTTTTGAGCTTATTTTGTGAAAAATCCATCGGCTTATTTGTGGTGATAAAGAAGCTTATTTTCAAGCTTATTCTCAAGCTCTTTGGTTGGCTTATCTCTATTTGTGGTCCATATCGTTAAAATAAGAAAAGAGACACAACTCCTAATATTGTGGATCTGGTTTTTGGTGTTTTGGCTACAAGACAGAGTACAAGTATGTTTTTGTCTCTATTGGGCGAACAATACCCTCTCACAGGCGAAGATACATGTGAGCAAGGGCAAACAATACATTTCTTGTAGACGAGTTATACGTTTTCTTTGTAAGGCGAACAATACATTTCTTGAAGGCGATCTATACCATTTCAAGTGTAGGCGATCTATACCATTTCTTGAAGGCGATCTATACTAATTTTTTGTAGGGCGAGTTATACGTTTACATAAGGCGAACTATACGTTTCTTATTAGGTGACTTAGACGTAAAAGAAAAACCACAGGCGATTAATACAACACGAAAAACAAGTAAACGATTTATACATAAGCATAAAATGAAAAAAAACGTGTTCGTTCGTGTAGTTTCGGGTTTTTCGGATTCGTGTAACGGTTGATTGCGGGTCTTCTAATCTATACCATTGTGATCGTGATCCTTTTTCAATCATCGTGGTATATTTGGTTTTCAACGACGATAATCATACGAGCTTGCAAGAAGAAAAATTCAAATCGTTGCATTTTTTTATACTTTAAAACGAAGAAGACAGAAAGAAAGGTGGGAAGATAATTTGATTATTAATCTAAATTTTGAAATTACACTTTCAGTCCCTGGATTTGAAGACAGTTTCATCATTCGTCCATTATGGTTTGTTAACCCTTATTGTTAAGACAGTTTTTCACTGTTCGTCCTTTCAAGTTACAATTCACCCGTTAGTACCTAGAAGTGATATGGTTCTACACCTTTAGTCCTTGTTTATGTTCTAATCAACCGTTAATCATTTTACGTTGCAAGTGTGATAACCGTTCATTGCTTTTAGCTCATAAATCGTTAACAAAAGCTCAAGTTCTTTAACAACAACAATTATTGTTTCATGGTTTCTTATTGATTTTGTAAAATCCCGCGAAAGATTCCATTCTTTTCTCGGTTTAAATCAAAGATTTGTAAAATCCCATAAACGTTAATTGAATTCAATCCACAACTACAATCACTTTTCCTGCTTAAGATCCTACAAATCATTTTCACTTCATAATTCAACAATCATTCATCATGACTACTCCAATCACAACATCCACAACTGACAGTCAAATGCATAACAACATCATGGTAGCTGGTTCAATGGATCGTCCACCAATGCTTGCAACAGGACGATATGCACAATGGCGATCACGTTTCTTAAGATACATTGATACAAGACCAAAAGGTGATGCCTTAAGGAAATGCATTTTGGAAGGTCTACACCAACCAACTACTGTCATAATCCCAGCTATTCCTGTAACAAAGAATTCTCCAGAAGCTCCAGAACGAACAACAGTTGAGACAGTCTCAACTATGTCACCTAAAAACAAAGATCATTATGAATCAGAAAAGGAAGCGATTCATTTGATATTGACTGGAATTGGAGATGAAATATACTCAACTGTTGATGCATACAAGATAGCTCATGAAATATGGGAAACTATCGAAAGGCTACAACAAGGTGAATACCTCAACATTCAAATTTCAAGACAAACTTATTTTGGGATTTTGGAAAATTCACCTCTCACGATGGAGAAACAATTGAGTCATATTACACAAGGTTTTACAAGCTGATGAATGAGATGATTAGAAACAATTTGACAATTGATAAAATGCAATTCAATGTTCAATTTCTTTAACAACTTCAACCAGAATGGTCAAGGTTTGTCACAATTTTCAAGAAACAACACAAGTTGGATGAAGTTTCATATCACAATTTCTTTAACATTCTAAAACAATATCAAAAGGAAGTTAATGAACTCTGTGCTGAAAGAATAGCCAAGAATGCTAACCCATTAGCGCTTGTTGCTACTGCTCAACTACATCAAGATCCATATTACCAAACATCAAAGTCTCACAAATCATATGCACCAACATCAAAAGCCTCACTTCCAACCAGATCTCATGCAACTACAAGACACAAAGGCAAAGAGATAGCCAAACCAATCACACCTCCATCTGAGTCAGCTTCTGATGAAGACAGTGATCCTGAACAAGCTCAGAAGGATAAGGAAATGTAGAAAAATTTGGCTCTCATTGCAAAGTACTTTAAGAAACTCTACAAACCTACCAACAATAACCTTAGAACTTCCTCAAACACTAGAAACAAAAATGTGGATACTACTCCAAGGTGCAAGAATTACAATCAGATTAAGAATCAGAGGGCAGTGAATGTTGCTGGGGCTAGGGATACTATAGGTGGTCAAGTAGTGCAGCAGTCTGGGATACAGTGTTTTAACTGCAAGGAATTTGGTCATTTTGCTAAAGAATGCCAGAAGACAAAACCGGTTAAAGACTCCACGTATCCCAAGGAAAAGATGTTGCTATGTAAACAAGCTGAGAAAGGTGTTCAACTTCAAGTAGAGCAATCTGACTGGCTAGCAGACACGGATGAAGAGATTGATGAACAAGAGTTAGAAGCACATTACATCTATATGGAAAAGATCCAGGAGGTTCCTAATGCAGACTCAGGAACTGATTCTGAGCCATTGGAAAAGGTACAATACGATACTGGATATAATGTGTTTGCCAATGAAATACAACATCCTGAGCAATCTGAATCCATTAGTAACACATGTGTAGTGGAAACGGGTGATAGTAATGTCATTCCTGATTCATCGGATATGTGTGATAATGATATTTAGATTGACCATAATGTTGTAGAATGTGATGATGAGCGTGTTGCGCTTGCCAATTTAATTGCAAATTTAAAACTTAACATTGATGAAACAAAACGATTCAAAAGCAATTAAAGAAAGCAAACCATCATCGATCTCAAGAATTAAAAAGAGTGCAAATCTACTCAAGCAGATACTATATAACCCTGTGGGAGTCTAATAGTATTCAGAAATGTTGTTAGTTTACACATTGAAATAACAGACTGAGTTTGAGAGTCAAAGGCCTTTAATGACCGTATAGTTGATTATGACAAACTTGAACGTAAGTTAAATGAAACCTCTAGGACTATTAGCTCAAAAGGACATTGACATAAAAGAATGTTAACACTTACGCCAACGAAATTTCAGTTGTCCAAGAGAAACACTATTAGTTAGTAAAACATAGACTTTTAACAAAGTCACATTATTGAAGGGTCTTGTCAAAGAGAAAACAAAGATCATAACAATTTGAATCTATAAGTAAGAAACGTAAACTACGTTTTACTTATACAAGGCTCGGGAATATTTAATGACCATCACTTTAATAAATACACGGCTAACAAAATTGTTTACAAACGGAGTCAATCAATCCAAACCATTCATATGTTAGCACCTAAATGCCCTACATTTAATGGAAGACCTACCATTGCCAATCCAAGATACCTCAAAAAGGCTCAAAATGAGATACCATGACCAAACTGATCCTGCAAACAGACTCGTCCCCGATCGGGAAGAGACTCTGACTCTTAAAGAAGAGAGTCGATCAAAATTGAATAAAGACTTAGTGAAACCCTATGACTACACAAAGTTAAATAGTCATTATGTAATTTTTAAACCCCCGACCTAGGAATATCAAATCCAGTTGGCACATGCAAATGAAATAAGGAAGAAAATGTGGAGAAAATCATTTGTGAAAACGAAACCAAATATTTTCAAAAACATAGCTTTCTTACCTGTGTCAAAATCAATAAGCAAAAGTAGACAAGCGTATAATGTCATGACAAATAACATAAATCATCTTAGAGAACTTGTCGATCAAGTTTGGGTGAAACATTCTAAAGATCATTTTCGTGCCCTAACTGCTCAAGATATGGAAATCCTGATTAAGACATGTTTGATGCCTCTTGCCCTTAAGACTTAGAATGATATTTTCGCATTTGTTCATGAACTTAAAAAAGAAATGCATGCTGATTTAAAGTACATTGAATCCCTTGAAAATGAAATTGAAAATTTTGAATCTGATAAGGCATAATTTTCAAACATGTATGATATGCTCTTACAAGAATGTGTGTCTAATGATGTTATGTGTTCTTATTTGCATTCGTTATCTGATTTAGATGCGCACACCGAATTGCAATGCTTATATCTTCATAAAGTCAAGGAATGTGACTGTCTTACACAAATGCTTTTGAAACAAACTGAATTTGTTAGTAAAGAAGTTTATACCGAGCTTTTACGGAGTTTTACAAAATTATAAAAACACTCGATTTCTCTTGAACTCGCTTTACAACAATGTCAAGAACAAATTAAAAATGACACAGTTTGCAAAGAAAAAGCATCAAATGTATTTCAAAAAGAACGTGAACAATATTTCAAAATACAAGATTTGAAAGCTTAACTGCAAGACAAGAACATTGCCATATGTGAGTTAAAGAAACTCATTGGTAAATGCAAAGGAAAATCTTTGGAAACTAAGTTTGATAAACCATCTGTTATTTGACAACCAAATGCTCAAAGGATTCCAAAACCATCAGTTTTAGGAAAACCGTCTCGTTTTTAAGACTCTCTAGAGAGAAAAAAATTTCCAAAGAAAAAGTTAGTTCAAAAAACTAATCAGTCAGAGGGTTTATCTAAACCAGTCACTTCACAGAATTTGCCTCAAACAACAACACAATATGTAAGAAACACAAATGTGATTAAACTAGGCATGTATCGAATTGACAATAGTACAACAAAAACTAGAGCACCACAGTTGCCTCAGCCTTATAGGAATACTAATCCTCGTGTGTCTACATCTACAGGAGTAGCTCACAGAACTAATGTTAGCAGACCACAGCCTAGGAGCACTCAAATGAAAGATAAGGTCGTGCCAAACACTAGTCAAGTAAAGTTTAAGAAGACTGAAGTAGAAGACTATCCTAGGATTCTCGTTATTCTTATCAAAAAAAGTCTGTAACTGCGTGTAATGACAGTCTAAATTCTAAAACTTTGAATGTTAATGTTGTTTGTGCTACTTGTAGAAAATGTGTGTTTAATTCGAATCATGATGCTTGTGTTTCTAAGTTTTTGAATGACGTGAAAGCTAGAACTAAGAAGCCTCATGTAGTGCTTGTTAGTACTAGAAAACCTAAAAGTCAAGCGAACAAATCTGTTGCAACACCCCATAAGAAAACAGTTGCATTAGAATCCACTACCAAAAATTCTAAGAGTTATTATAGGATGCTATATAAGAAAACTAGTAAGGCGTAGAAATGGTGGATAGCACAACAATGCCCATCAACATATACATGGGTTCCTAAGACAAAAAAGAAATAGGTACCTAAAGTTAGGAATGAAAGTGTGGCTAAGAAAGTTAGTTTTGCCGTAGATAATGTATCTAGGATAAGTAATGTCTTAAAACATCGATTTCTTACTAGTGTCAAAATCAATAAGCAAAAGTAGACAAGCATACAATGTCATGACGAATAACATTAATCATCTGAAAGAAATTGTCGATCAAGCCTGGGTAAAATATTCAAACGACCGTCTTCATCTTCGTAACCCAACTGCTCATGATATGGAAATCCTAATTAAGACATGTTTGATACCCCTTACCTTAAACTCAGAATGATAGTTCGCATTTGTTCATGAACTTAAGCAAAAATGCATGCTGATTAAAGTACATGAATCTCTGAAGTATGAAATTGATGAACTTGAATCTAATAAGCAGAATTTTCCAACATGTATGATAGCATTTTGCAAATATGTATGTCGAAGGATATTAAATGTTCCTATTTGCATCTTACAATCTGATTTAATGAGATCACAGAAATTACAATGCTTATATCTTCAAAAATCATGGAATGTGACTGTCTTGCACAAACGCTTTCTGAACAAACTGTATTTTGTAAGTAAAAGATTTACACTGAGTTTTACGAAGTTTTGCTAAATAGAAAAACACTCAATTTCTCTTGAAATCGCTTCACAACATGTCAAGAACAACGAAAAATGACACAGTTTTTTATAAAGAAAAAAGCGTCAACTGTATTTCGAAGGAACGTGAACAATATATTAAAATACAAGATTTAAAGCTCAACTACAAGTACAAGAAGCATGCAATTTATGTGGTTTAAAAAAACTCACTGAAAAATGCAAAGGAAATTATGTGGACACTAAGTTTGATAAACCATCTATTGTTCGACAACCAAATGCTCAAAGGATTCCAAAACCATCAGTTTTGGGAAAACTGACTCCTTTTTTAGACTATCTTGAGAGAACAAATTTTGCAATGAAAAAGTCATTTTTAAAAACTAACGAGTCAGAGGGTTTATCAAAACCAGTCACTTTATAGAATTTGCCTCAAACAACAATGCAAGTTGTAAGAAACACAAATGTGATTAAACCAGGCATGTATCGAATTGCAAGTAGTACAACACAAACTAGAGCACCACAGTTGACTCAAAATTCTAGGAATACTATCCTCGCATTCTACATCAACAGATAGCTCACAGAACTATGTTAGCAACCACAACCTATGGGGGATAAATCAAATGAAAATAATTCCTGTCCAAACACTAGTCGAAGTGAAGTTTAAGAGACTGATAGTAGAAGCCACCCTAGTATTTTCTCGGTATTTCCTAACAAACAAAGTCTATAACTGGCGTGTATGATAGGTTAAATTCAAACAATCGAAAGTAATGCTATTGTGAGCTACGTGTGGAAACTGTAAGTTTAATTCGAAATCAGAGCCTTGTGTTTCTAAGTTTTTTTGAATAACGTAAAATGCTAGAAACTAAAGAAGTCTCATGTAGTGCCTGATTAGTACTAAAAACTTAAAGTCAACAACAAATCTTTGCAACACCCATAAGGAAAACATTGCATCAGAATCTACTTCTGACTCTTGAAGAAGAGAGTCGATCAAAATTGAATAAAGACTTAGTGAAACCTTTTGACTACACAAAGTTAAATAGTCTTTATGAAATTTTTAAACCCCCGACTCAGCATTATGAAATTCAGTTCGCACAGGCAAATGAAATAAGAAAGAAAATGTGGAGAAAATCATTTGTGAAAACAAAACCAAATATTTTCAAAAACATCGATTTCTTACCAGTGTCAAAATCAATAAGCAAAAGTAGACAAGCATACAATGTCATGACGAATAACATTAATCATCTGAAAGAAATTGTCGATCAAGCATGGGTAAAACATTCAAACGACCTTCTTCATCTTCGTAACCCAACTGCGCAAGATATGGAAATCCTAGTTAAGACATGTTTGATGCCCCTTGCCCTTAAGACTCAGAATGATAGTTTCGCATTTGTACATGAACTTAAGCAAGAAATGCATGCAGATTTAAAGTACGTTGAATCTCTTGAAGATGAAATTGATGAACTTGAATCTGATAAGGCAGAATTTTCCAACATGTATGATATGCTTTTGCAAGAATGTGTGTCGAATGATATTATGTGTTCCTATTTGTAATCTTCATCTGAGTTAGATAAGATCACTGAATTACAATGCTTATATCTTCATAAAGTTAGGGAATGTGACTGTCTTGCACAAAAGCTTTCTGAACAAACTGAATTTGTAAGTAAAGAGATTTACACTGAGCTTTTACGAAGTTTTGCTAAATTAGAAAAACACTCAATTTCTCTTGAAATCGCTTTACAACAATGTCAAGAACAACTGAAAAATGACACAGTTTGCAAAGAAAAAGCGTCAAATGTATTTCGAAAGGAACGTGAACAATACTTTGAAATACAAGATTTGAAAGCTCAATTGCATGACAAGAACATTGCAATCAGCGAGTTAAAGAAACTCATTGACAAATGCAAAGGAAAATCTGTGGACACTAAGTTTGATAAACCATCTGTTGTTCGAAAACCAAATGCTCAAAGGATTCCAAAACCATCAGTTTTAGGAAACCCGACTCCTTTTTCAGACTCTTTTGAGAGAACAAATTTTGCAAAGAAAAAGTCGGTTTCAAAAACTAATGAGTCAGAGGGTTTATCAAAACCAGTCACTCCACAGAATTTGCCTCAAACAGCAACGCAAGCTGTAAGAAACACAAATGTGATTAAACCAGGCATGTATCGAATTGCAAGTAGTACAACACAAACTAGAGCACCACAGTTGACTCAGACTTCTAGGAATACTAATCCTCGCGTGTCTACATCTACAGGAGTAGCTCACAGAACTAATGTTAGCAGACCACAGCCTAGGAGCAATCAAATGAAAGATAAGGTCCTGCCAAACACTAGTCAAGTAAAGTTTAAGAAGACTGAAGTAGAAGACCACCCTAGGATTTCTTGTATTTCTAATCAAACAAAGTCTGTAACTGCGTGTAATGACAATTTAAATTCCAGAACTTCGAATGTTAATGTTGTTTGTGCTACTTGTGGAAAATGTGTGTTTAATTCGAATCATGATGCTTGTGTTTCTAAGTTTTTGAATGACGTGAATGCTAGAACTAAGAAGCCTAATGTAGTGCCTATTAGTACTAGAAAACCCAAAAGTCAAGCGAACAAATCTGTTGCAACACCCCATAAGAAAACAGTTGCATCAGAATCCACTACCACAAATTCTAAGAGTTACTATAGGATGCTATATAAGAGAACTAGTAAGGCGTGGAAATGGTGGATAGCACAAGAATGCCCATCAGCATATACATGGGTTCCTAAGACAAAAAGAAAATGGGTACCTAAACTTAGGAATGAAAGTGTGACTAAGACAGATAGTTTTTCCATAGATAATGTATCTAGGATAACTAATATCTTAAAACTCACAAACACTTTAGGATCCAATTTGTCATGTATTCCATCATCCTCTAATTCTCTTGTAGATTGTATAACTCATCCTATTCATTGTTGACTCGGGATGCAAAAAGCACATGACGGGCAATCTATCACTGCTGTGCAATTTTGTTGAAAAATATGTGGGTACCGTTTGTTTTGGCAATGATCAATTTGCTCAAATTATTGGTTATGGAGATTTGGTTCAAGGCAATATTACGATCAACAGAGTATACTATGTCGAAGGTCTCAATCATAATCTTTTCTCGGTTGGTCAATTCTATGATGCGGGTTTAGAGGTTGCATTTCAGAAATCTACGTGCTTTGTTAAAGATCTTCAGGGAAACGACTTACTAACCGGTAATCGTAGAATTGATCTCTATACAATTTCTCTTCAAGAAACAACTTCATCAACTCTAATATGTCTCATGGCTAAAGCATCACCAACTCAAGCATGGTTATGGCATCGAAGACTTTCTCATCTCAACTTCGACTACATTAACTTGCTTTCAAAGAAGGATGTTGTGATTGGTTTACCAAAAATGAAGTATGTCAAGGATCAACTATGTTTCTCTTGTGAAATGAGTAAAGCAAAACGAAGTTCATTCAAGTCAAAGACTGTTCCAAGTTAAAAAGGATGGTTAAATTTGCTTCATATGGACTTATGTGGTCCAATGCGGGTTGCTAGCATAAATGGGAAGAGATATATTCTGGTAATTATCGATGACTACTCCAGATATACTTGGACACTCTTTCTACATTCCAAGGATGAAACACCAGAAGTTTTAAAAGACTTTCTCACGATGATCCAAAGAAATCTTCAAGCCTCAGTAATTTCTGTTCGCACTGACAGAGCACTGTAGTTCTTTAAACAGAAACTTAATGCATTCTTTAAAGAAGGAAGGAAATTGAGCATCAAACTTTAATCCTCGAACACCTGAACGGAACGGCGTTGACCGAAAGACGAATTGCATCTCTCGTTGTGGCTGCTCGAAACGATGCTTTCAGCTTCTAAACTTCCTTTGTTCTTTTGGGCTGAAGCAATTGCAACCGCATGCTATACTCAAAACGATCAATATCATCCCAACTCATTGAGGAATATAGTACATATCACATCATTAATGACAGAAAATCCCCTCGATTAATACACCTTTACTATCTTTGGATTGCATTGTTACTTAAAACAAGAGATGGTGAAAATTTGGATTTAGATGAAAGAAAAGGTGATCAATTGCATTTTGTGGGCATACTCCACTCCAGTCAAAGGGTTATTGTATCTACAACAACCGAGAAACAAGGTGATAGTTGAATACCCATCCATCTCAGATTTGATGGAGATCAAAGAGATGTCAAGAGACGTCTGTTGCTAATGACACTCTCAGGCCTCGTTCCCACAACGAACAAAGGGTTAGGATTATGACAACCCGACCCCGCACTAGAAAGAAAAAACCTTTTAAACCCCAAAAATGTTTCTCCTTCAGCAGATAAAACAGTTCCATAACAACAGGTGTCTGGGATCTTCTTTTTGGTCCTGTGTATGATGTAATTTTTCAATGATGGTACTTCTTCGTTAGTCAACAAGTCTTAATTCTCCACCGGAAATTCTATTCAAAAAGACACACTACCTTCAATGCATATTCAACCTCCATCAGAACCATCAACTCCTACAAATGTTCATGCTGAGGAAAACAACGATAATCAAGTAGAATTTACCAATCCTTTCTGTATACCGGTACAAGAAAATGCTGAGTCTTCCTCACGCAATATGTATACCTTCAATCAACCTCAAGATTCCGAATACCGATGGACAAAGATTACACCGTTAAACTCAAGTTCGTGGAAATCCATACAAGCCAGTGCAAAACAAGACGACAACTTGTGCAACAGATACTGAAATGGGTATGTCGTTTGCACTCACCTTGTGAGTATTGTTGAACCCAAAAAACATTAAGGAAGCAATGATGATTCTGCATGGATAGAAGCATGCATGAAGGAACTTCATCAGTTTAACGGACTACAAGTATGGAACTCATTGACAACCTTTAGGCAAGAAAAGTAATCAAGCTAAAGTGTTATGGAAAAACACAAAAAGGATGGAAGACCAAACTGTAATTCGCAAAAAAGCAACGACTTGTAGCAAATGGTTAATTGATCAGGAGAGGGTATTGATTTTGAAGATCTTTTGTCAGTTGCTCGCTTGGAGGCTGTCACAGGATTTTTGTTGTCGATATCTTCACACAAGTCTTTTTCCAAGTTTATTCATATGGATGTGTAAAACGCATTTCTTAATGGTCCATGGAAAGGAGGAGGTTTTATGTTGCACAATCAGAGGATTCGTTGATCCTGATCATCCAAGGACAAAGTTTTAACCGTATAGAAAAGCTCTTTATAGATTAAAAACAAGCTCCGAGCGCCTAGTATGATGAACTCTTAAAAATTCCTGATTTTCTAAAGTTTTACTAAAGTATCATTTGACCGACCTATTTATAATAAAATACAGGGAGGACATTTTACTTGTGCAGATTTACGTTGATGACATTATTTTTGGTTCCACAAACCCTAAATTTTCAAAACGTTTTGAAAAATTAATGCACGGTAGATTTGAGATGTCCTTAATGGGGGAAATGAAATTCTTCTTTTTGGAACTTCAGATCCACAAAAACAACCAATCCCTACATGTAATTTTTATCTATCAGGCCCACCAAATATACTCTTGAGATTTGAAAAACAACATTGTATGGAAAAAAGGGACAAACCATTGTACACCAATGGCTACAGAAAACCTTACTTAGATGCAGTCTTGAGTGGTGAACCGTAGACCAATACTGACTACCGTAAGCAAATCGGGTCACTTATGTATTCTGACTTTAGTTTGACAAAGACATAGCTGCTAGCTGGATGTTATTGTGAAAAAATATCAAGCCATGATCGACTGTAAAACAACCTCAAAGATGTTAAAGGATATTTTCTATAATTAAGATGGTACCATTTACATGGGACTCTGTATCCGACAGGGTTTCTAGCTTTGAAACTAACAGCTTTTTCAGATAGATGTTCCGATCATGCCTGGTTGCGTTGATACTAGCAATAGCACTTCTGGAGGGTAATTACAGTTCTAGATGATAGCTAGGTCAGCTAAATGTCAAAAGAAGCAAAGCTGTACTGCAATGTCATCAGCAGAGGCTGAATACGTTTGGTGTTAGCTGCAAGTTGTGTTTATGTAATGTGGTGCGGAACCACAAGCTTCAGATTATGGCTTCAACTACAACAAATACCATTGTATTTGCGACTCTAAGTCAAGCCATAGCAATATCATGCAGCCCGTGCAGCACTCTCGTACCAAGCATAATACATACTCGGGTATCACCTTTCATAAATGGAAAAGGTTGAAACGGTATAAGTGAATTGTACTTTGCTCATAACTGTAATACCACAATTGGCTGACATGTTTATAAAGCCCTTCCCGGAAGAAAGGTTTCAGTATCTGTCAGAGCATTGTATTGAAGATGGTTTGACTCCAGCAGAACTGGAGGTTCTGACAAAAGAATCTGCTTGATACCTCATCAAACATCAACATGTACATATTTTTTGAAAAAAAAATAATAAAAATAATAAATACAAAAATATAAAATTTCAAAAAGAAAATACAAAATAAAAAAAAATTAGAAAAGTTTTCAAAAAATATTCTTCTCGACATGTCTCTTGGAATCGATAACATTTACGTACTAGAAATGTTGAATAATATGACCACGGGCGTGTAAAAATAGAAGTTCGTACAGCGAGTCTTCAATTGCCTTTCAAAACATGTAATTCTTATTTTTCTGATGGCTTATGTGCAAATATCAGTACGTATACCCGGATTCTTTTTTAATAAAGAAAAAGTTTATCTATAAAGATAACTTTTCTAACAACGAGAATTCTACATTTTCGCGGTCTTGAGCTGTTCTTACCAGACATTCGAAGTTTTAAGATCCAAGAAAAAGGATAGCTAGCGTACGCATAAGTGAGAACCCTTAGAGTTTGAAGGAAGTCTTTAACATGATGTTTTTCAAAATGTTGAAAACAATTTTTCTAGAATTTCTCATGACGATTAATAATCTTTCCCAATTTGTGTGCTTCAACACTCCATCTTTCAAAGGGGGAGTTTTTCAAAAATACAAATTTAATAAGTTTGGTACATCATCTCACGACATTCTTATGTATTCAAAAACCATTCTCCAAAAGTCTCTTAATAAAAACAAGATAATAATGACAATTCCATTAGAATGATAGTTATAAGATGACTAGTGTTCACCTCAATTTTTTTATTCAGTTTTACAATTGGTTCTTCATTGTTTTTTGTCGTCAAACATCATGTAAATGAAGGGGAGCAAGTTTATGTTCATTGTAATTCATGCTAGTAAAATATTTCCCCATGGTATTTCAAGTCAATTATTATTCACAATGTATTTCAAAAACTAAGTGCATTAGTATTTAAAATAAGGGAGAAATGTATTTAATGTGATTTGAAAAAATAAGTAATCTTATCGACCTCAAAGTGACTTGATACTCTTTTGATAAAAGTTTTATGGTTACGACTCATACCTACAACATATTATTTCACGACGATTCTGAAGGTCATAAGGGCTGTTTATGGTTAGGTATTGTCTATGATCCAACCAGAACCGGAGGGATCTACCCAAAGGACACTCCATAGTTAGAAATAGCAGTCCTTTTTTGGTATGATTGGAAGATGAAACTGTGTATTAAGGGAAGGTTTGCCGACTAAGATTCAGCTACATCTTGAACAATCACAACAAGGTATTAGTAATGACGTCTTGGTAAGCATTGAAGGGGTTGAAGAATGAAAAAGAAATGTCTGGATAAAGGGTCTAAAGAAAGAAGCCCTCCATACAACTTAGGCAGAAACCGGGTCAATACATATACTGTCAGAATCACAATGTTGATTGTGGACATTGAAGACGACATCTGGTAACCAGTGATGCAATGCACAACCCTTCCCAAGCCATTTGGGTTTCTCTAAAAAGAACTTGTCTCATTTTGCACGGAGATACACACGACTTTCTATTGATTTATCACTCCGAGTAGTTTATATGAATAGGTGGCTGTCTACTCCAGCCTAGATACTAAAAGCCAAATGCAATAATAGTGTTAGAGCCAAGGATCATCAATTAAATCTTATTAGGTCACATTTCATGACAAACATTGTTGAACATCATTAAGTTTCACAAGCTATCGATAAGAGTCCTACGCTATTATCCTTGTAATTCTGCCAGAAACTTTCAGAGTGATACTCTTCCAGTATTCACAATGACGGAATGGAAAACATTCTAGTGTAATCCATCAAACCAGCACTGAGGTTTGGTGACTTGCGATCGATCTCTATGAATCAAGCTTGAGTCACTGGATTTATCTATAAGGTCCAGTAAAATAAATTGATGACATAATCTGAAAGTTAGTACTATTCTTGATGCCACTCTTTCAGTAGTTGTCTGCTCTTTGAGCTCGGTTCCGGTAATTGAGAAAACTAGCAAGCATGGCAAATCTAATACATCTGTGTTAGTAGAAGATCCTACGCTTTGAGCTATGAAACCTGTCATGGAGATTCTTTGATATCTACTGATCACAGGTACAGTATTTATACTGTAAAAACGGTTCCTAAAAAACGGAGGTTAAATCTAACCAAATCCGGACGAATGACAAAGCCATATTCGTCCACCCGCTTTATTGATAACTGTTTTATTTCAGGATACATAAAGATGGAGATGGTGATGCCTCATTCCAGCTGAAGTTGGATTCATTACCACATGCTCATGATCAAACTTCAAAGACATTCCATAAGCATCAAGATTCAAGAATCATGAAAGCTCAAGAATTAAAGACAAAGACTTCCGCATAAACTCTGATATACAAGATCTTCCTTCAAAGATATCAAGTCTATCAAAGGAGATTGTTAGCAAGCTTTCAAGATGATGCAAAGTATGAGCATGTTGGTCAAGACACAAGATCGTAAGGTGGCAAAGATGATCAAGACGGAAGGATAAAGATTTAAAGATCTCGGACGAAAAAGACGAAGTCTAAAGACAATGACAAAGGCTCAAGATTAAAGATCACAAAGCATGAAGGAACAAGCCTACAACGTAGACAGAGATAAAGATCACAAGAGCTTAACGACAAAATCAATCTCATTGATCTCACGAAGGAGTGTCATAATGAACTCACTTTGGGGGAGATTGTTAGCCTTAAAATATTGAGTCGAACAATGGAAGTTCGTTCATAATTATATTAGGTCTCGGTCACTAAATTAATATACATTGTAATAGGCTAGACGAGTAAATGGACTCTTATTTGTAATCTAATCGGTCACATGTATCGGGCGAAAGCCCAAGTAAACCCGAGCCCGGCCCGTAGAATTACTAAAGGCATGCAAGCCTTTTAGTCTTAACTATAAATACCCCTCTCTAAGGATGGAGAGGGGGTTGGTTCTTATTGTATGTTTTACACTTTGCTAGAATTCAACCATTCCATTTTTTCCTCTCTTGACTTTCTCTCTCTACAAAACTTCTCACCTCCTAGCTTATTTTCTTGTTAATCTTAATAAAGTGAAGTGATTATTGGGTAACCGACAGAACCTATTCAAGAATAACCAACTGAAGAACTAAAAGAATTATCTGAAGAAGAACTTAAGAAGATGTTGGAGATAGTTCCAATAGAAGATATTAAGGTAGAAGCTTTATAAGTAAAATATCCTATCATAGACTGTGAGATTCATACAGAATGATCAAGAAAATATTGGAAGATTATCAGGGTTGGAAACATCATAGAGGCATATCAAGTATTTGAAGATATGCTCAAAGGATTTGACAGAGAAGACCTTGTTACATTATGGAGTTTAGTTAAAGAAAGATTTAGATCAGCAGAACCTACTAAAGATAAGGAAAGAGCTTTATGGGTTGAACTGAAGAGGTTGTTTGAACCAGATAAAGATGATGTGCTGTAGAAGCTACAAAGATATATGTATGATCCTTTGACATGGAGACTGTATGGTACATGTGGAGTACGTCATTTATCTTCAACAAAAGGCCATGATATCTATATGTTGATAGAAAAAAGATTTATACCATTGTCAATGCGTTTTGAATTGATGCTATAGTAGAAGAAGTTAAGTGGTGGTGAAGATCTAATTATGAAGATCTTCATAGAAGCCAACAAACCAAGAAAATGAAGTAGTTTAGAAGAATCCTCTCAAAGCAAAAAAGGTTTTAATTCAAGAAACTTGATGATTTAGAGATAAATCACAAGTTTGGGGGAGGATTGTTAGGAATTAAGGGCTTCTACAAGTTTATACTGTTGAAAGGACTTAGTACTGCTATTTAAAGATTTGTGTTGATACTGAAGATTGAAGAAAATAAACTAAGTCATTAGTACTGCTAGTTGTTATAGTTAGTACTATTAGTTATAGTTAGTATTGCCAGTATAAAATGTTAGTTTATTAGTACTGTTAGTATAAGAAGTTAGTACTGCTTATGTGATATGCATGAGATATATTAGAAATAGATATGCATGATCACTTAACGCGTTATGTAAACCCATTAGGGTTTTCCTTAGTGTATAAAAGGAACCCTACGGCATAGTTAGATATATATCAATCAACATAGAAAAGTCATAGCTATTAGGCAAAATATATAGTTGTTTTGTGAATCATTCAATATATTGTGAGTTAAGAGAAAGATCTTGTGTTACTATTACATTGCTGTATTATTCTTCTGGTGTATAAAGATTAGATTTCCCATAATCTTTATATATATATTACTCAAGGTTTATATCATAGTTGTTTTAGATCTATCTAAGATAACTAAAGCTTCAACAAGCTAATCAAAGATCTGTTAAAAAAGGGATCAACACCATTTGCTAATCCCGACGAAATTTCGCTATTTAATCAATGGAAAATGCAACATCAAATGCAAAACTAATTTTCTCAACAACAACAACCACCAAACCAAGGCCCCGCTTCCCAACCACAAGCCGACCAACAATCCTACCACCTAGTTGACGAAACCAAAGACAAGAACGAAGCCGAGCCAAACCCGACCCAACGTCCAAAAAACATGTGGGGGAACCCATGTGAAGTCGAAGGTGAAGAAAAAAAGAGAAAAAGAAACACAAGTCTAAACGAAACGTGCTCGAAATCTATAGAGCCAGGATGAGGAATTGTCACACCCCGCCAAGGCGAAAACGCAAGGCGTAAATAAGAATGGATATCATCACAACATAATGGCGTCTATATAGAGAATACTAAAATACATACAATAAAGTAAAGTATAGACACAAAGTGTCATAACAATACCCATAACTAGGCAAAACATAAAAGGCGTCTTTATTGATGAAAAGGAAGTTCTCTTCAATAAGAGACATGCAACATATATCCATACAATGCTACCTTCCACTTATAAACTTCAAAGATCAATTTTAGGTCTTTTTAGCCACTTATCAATATATTAAAGTATCCTCATGACTTCAACACTTTAATATGATGCTTAAAACGTCATCACAATGGTTGGTGAGAGTACATAGGTTTAAGACACACAATCAATCTGCTTAAATCCAATTATGTGTTATCAATACAATTTAGGACAATTATGCAAAATACTAAACTTATGTAAATGACAATCCATCATACTGGGTAGGAACGTTACCCCCGATCCATTTCAACAACTGGGTAGGAACGTTACCCCCGATCCATTACAACAATTAGGTAGGAACGTTACCCCCGATCCATTTCAAAAATTAGGTAGGAATGTTACCCCCGATCCATATGTCACTTACGCACCAAAAAGTCTACCAGCTGGAACTTATACTCCAATTGGTTTGAGTTGAGTAGTAAAGACCACTCCCAACCGAACTAATCACATCACAAACTACTCCAATTGATCACTAAGCCATGGAGCATACCACAAAACCCACTCCAATTGATCACTAAGCCATGGAGCGTATCACACAATTCAGTAGGTATTATTTCAACCCTTCAGTTGGTTTGAGTTGAGTAGTAAAGACCACTCCCAACCGAACTATTCACGAAGCAATAACACGTAGCAAATAATCACAGCAACTAAAACAGTTTAACACATAGCATCATTTTCACCCCAATAAAACATAAGAAAAAGGGGCTATGAAACTCACCTTTGCCTAGCACTCAAAAGCTTCCAACAAGGCTTCACAAATGACAATCACAAATCTACGCAACAAGAATAATTCGTGTTACACGCTATTAAGCCGAAAGCTTAATATACATGTAACATTCATATGATGGATGTCTAAGATGTTTTATTAACCCCATGGGTCACCTTGACTCCATTCCCAACTTAAACCACTTTACTCATCAAGTTTTACTAGCTAGTCACAATTCGTGCCAAACTGCAGAATTTTAACGTGACTTATCACACTCAAAACCTTAACTAAATGACCTTCATAATTCAAAACCCCCATAAAAAAAAAAAATAATAAAAAAAAAAAAAATAAAAAAAAAAAAAAACAAAAAAAAAAAAAATCAAATAAATAAATATAAAAAAAAAAAATTACTATGTTCATTAAATAGTTATATTAACTACCTTGAGACTCCCAAGTGTCAATTACATACACAAGGACTCATTTGAAATCAAACTCCAATAACAGTACCATTCGGGTCGGTCTGATTGTGCACTAAAAAGTTTAGGCTTAAAAATCATACTTAGACTTCGAATTGATTAAATTCCTTTGGTGTATCTTCAATAGACACATAATAATTAACTACTGTAGAAAGTATAAGTCTAATTCAAATTTAAAATAGGTTTTTCACTTCACACAACTTAACCTAAATCTGACATAAAAACTCAGTCTTGATAATGAATCTTGTTTGAATTATTTAAATACATTCCACTCAATTTTAATTCCTGAAACCTATGAGGTTTGAAAGTAGACTCTCTGTAGATAATTTTAGGATTTTGAAAATCATTAAAAGCTTTCCGTATGATAAGTTATGACCCTCGAAAGGTTGACCCTTCAAAAATGCAACTATTTACTTCCAAATTTACTATTCCTAAAACCCTTATTGCACATGTTAACTTCATTAATGATATAAAAAACGATTTTAAAAGATTAAAAACCTAAATTTACAGATTTTACATGAACCCTAATCCATCATATTAAGTTACTAGAATTAAAGGATTATAACTAGGATTAAACATAACTAGAAACTCCCCTACTTTGGGAAAAACATCTAAATTTTCTTCTTCCCTTTTTCTTTCTCTAAACCGGTCGAACCAAAAAGTGAGGGGGAGGTGAGGGATTGGGTTTTATATTTATAGCCTACAAGAATTACTAGATAATGCCTTAATTAGAATTTGATACCAACTAGGTTTTCTTTTCTTTTTCCTTTAAATTTTTGTATTTTACTATTCATCCATAAAAAAAATTATTTCTTTATTAATTAATTAATTTCTTTTATACCTTACGTTTTAAATAAAACTTAAGCTAATTTGTTAAAACCATTTGCTTGAAAATACACTTTTTAAAAATAACTTATTCATTTCCAAACTTCAACATTTCTAAAATAGAAAAGTCTTCCAAAAAACTTCTCATAAATTTTAAACAAAACTCATTTCTTTCACAAATGGACACACTTCTCATTTAATCCAACACCTGATTTTCCACATATTAACATAAATAATTCTCTCAATAAAATACCAAGAAATTCCATTATCACTATAAGTGATTAAAATGAAATTTCTCCATCAAATAACTCATTTCTCTTAGCTTAACCTCTAGAACCTAAACTTATCTTAAATTACTATTTCAAAAACACGTTGACGTAATATTACTTACAACATTTAACAAAAAAATTGTTAAAATCTCTATAATCATTTCCTTGGTCACAAAAGGTGATCGAAATGGAACTTCACAAAATTACCACATATCAATCTATTGAGTGTCAAATCTCATTAAGATGTTCACACTCAATAGATTGATTTCCAATGCATCATAAACAAATATAAACCACACATAAATACATCAAATCACATAAACCATACCTTACAAAATAGGCACCCCTAAGTCAACACTAACGGTATTGACTGACCTGCTCAAGTCTATGGTGGTCACAGTTATCCTTCATTTAGGAAATCTCGTCCGAGTTTTAACTTGAGGTTCAAATCTTTCATTACCAAAACAAGTATCGAGGATACTTATCTTTCAAGTAGTCTCCTTTACCCAATGTTTAACTCAAAGTTAACTTTGAATTACAAAAATTTAAACATAAAATTCCCATTAAGCTTTAACTCCCTCTGACACTCATTGATCTTGCGTTCCCAAAGTAGCTCAGGACCACGCTTCGAATCCCAACGAACTCTCCTAATGATATCATACTATATCTTTTACTCATGACTCCGGTCCAACAACATCAACGGTTCTTGACAAAAACAAAGAGTCTTATCAAACCTTAATCTTATCCAAACTTCTACAATCGAATCCAATGCTAATGGACTTTGCCTTACCCACTTAAGGGGTGAAATTAGCAACACAACAACCCCGAACGAAAAGAAAATACCAAATCCACATGAGCCTCGCCCGTCCTCGAGGAAATTCCATAGAAACCTTAAGTTGTGTAACAAATGTTTTATATCTTACCTCGGCTAAATCTCATTCAAACAAGAACTGTCTTGAAATTAAAGATATAAGATGTTACAAAGTCAACGTCATCTAAGACTCACGCAATTTTAGGTTTACTCAAACTTTCAGCACCTCCTAATCCAACTTTCCGATACTCAGCTCATAAGATAGAAATTCTCAACCAAACTATAGGCCCAATCCATCCAAGGATCTCAAATGGTCCTACATAACTCGGTTCTAACTTGTCTTTCTTTCCAAACGTACTACACCTCTCCAAGGTGAGAACCTTAACCACCATAACCTACCAGCATTCAATTCAAAAAAGTTTCCCACTCTCCAAAGCTAACCACTTTTTGACAATTTGGTTGCATCAAGCCTTTCTTGTATTACCACTATCTTGTTGGTTGTTTCTTGCACCAAATTCGATCCATTCAACTCACTCTCTCCAGTTATGGCCTATAAAATGGTAACCTACATTCCTTTCCATACTATGTTTCAAATGAAGCACATCCATACTCGAATGATAATCCCCACCTTAGGGAAAAACTCATCTCATAAAAGTGAGTATTCCAATTACCTCTAAAATCTACCATACTTGTCCTAAGCATAGCTAGGATATGGAATGTGACTTAGTCAGTCCATTGGACTACCACCAAATCGCAGGTAATCCACTACTCACACTTGTACTTGACTACAATATCCTTAGTTATCCTTTCCAAATACGCTAAATACTTACTACCGCAACTAGCTATATCCTTCTTCATACTCAGCCATCGATTAGTTAACCTAAAACCACACAACATCGTATCCGCTCCAGGATGGATAGAATACTTTGTCGTATACGCCTCTTCAATAGCCAAGGTCCTTACATCTCTCCAAATGGAGGTCCGAACCTTGTCTAACCAATATGAACCACTCTCCATCTCTTTTCACACTCGTTGGTCCAAGCCACGCAACATCTTATGTTGACGCGTTCTTTGCTTTGGACATCTTATCTTATGCCACCAACATCCTTTTCTCAAACCTAGATCGGATCGTCGTACATCTATCTCGAACTCATTCTTGGCTTCACTCCTTCTTCCTACTCCACGGTACAACATCTACATTTGCCTTTCCCAGATGGTACTTGGCCTCGAAATCCAACTCACTAAATAACATCCATCCATCATCTTTGCCTCATGTTTAATCCTTCCGACTGAAAGTGTGTTGGAGACATTCATGATCCGTATAGATTACTCTCTATGTCTCGTTCACTTAATGCCTCTAGCATTATAAGGCAAAACCTACCACGTTAGTCATGCAATCCTTCATAAGAACCTTCAGTTGACACGACGTACAAGCAATCACCTTCTCCCTTTTTCCAAGCATGCTTCCAAATCATTGCTTCTCACATCATAATATACTACGAAATCGTCTGCTCCTTCCGGTAATGCCAAGATCGGCTCATTACCCATTTGATTCCTTCCACATCTAGATAGCTTCCTCTTTGCTCCACTTCCACATTGTTGGAAAACTTCACGTACATCTTCTCTTCCTTCAGTGACTCCACGATCATCTTCACGTACGACTCGTACTCCTCCTTAGACTTCGGGTCGGTTAAAAATATCGTCTGTATATATATACGTTAACTAGCTTGTCTATATACGACCATGCACACCCGGCTCATTAACTTCATGAAAACCACTGGTGCATTGGTTATCCCAAAAGGCATAGCCGTAAACTTCAACGTGTCCATTACGCATCCTAAAAACAGTCTTAGCTATGTCATCCCCGTGCACCCTCCATTGGTGACATCACATACGAATTTTCTATCTCACTCTTCTCGAGATAATCTATGCACATTCCAAACTACCCACCTTTCTTCCTACCAAGCAATACAGACGCTTCCCATAACAAGTTACCATTCGAACCAACCCTCACCTTGCAACTCCTGCAATCATTCCACACCTCTTGCCTTTCTAAAGACATTAAATGACACGAGCCTTCGCAAATCGGTGTCGCTCCTTGTACTAATTCCATAAAACCTACTAATTCCTTAGGAACACTTTAGAGGGCTCACATACTACAAATATATCACATAATCTCAACTCATCTTCCTTAGTACTCCTACGAGACCTCGTATCCTCTTTAGTTCGTTTTCTCCATGAACCCGAACCTTAAGCACTC